>JAVQJS010057457.1:0-20118 GCA_036024795.1 Galaxias rostratus | reverse complement strand
AGTTTGTTTAAATAGGAAACATTTTTAAATTAAATTGCTATGATGTAAAAAATTTATCTCAGATGCAACCGGTTTCCTTTAATCCTCATTAAAGACCACCTCTAGTGAAAATCAAGTTCTTGATATTGATGATATGTCCTTGTGTTTTACATGTGCTACAAGACATTTCAGGGGCAAATAGGCAGCCAATGCAATAGTGAAGTATTTCTGCTTAGTAACTGCAATACACCAAGGACAGTTTTAAACAGGCTATTGGGGGGCATGACGATTGATTCACGAATTTTGAATGAGGCAGATTTTTAGGATTTTAACAAAGTAATTGAATGTATATTGCTGAAATAAAAAAACTGACATGATTTTTATGTTTAAGCAGATTGTTTTAAATGTTCAATAAAACGGCTAGAGGGATGGGACTTCAAGATGTTTCTACAAATTTCTACCCAATTCACTGGACATGACTTGGGGAAAGGCATGTCTATATATAAGAAGGTCACAGAGTTGACTGTGTGTGAGGATAAACAAAGCAAATAAGTTGAAGAAATTGTCTATAGACATCTGAGACATGATTGTGTTAAGCCACAGATTTAGCGAAGTGTGCCAAAACCAAATTGGGCAGCATTGAAAAGCCTAAGTGGACCACGGTGTCCTTCAGAACCACCAGGTTTCTTTCTAGAGTGTGCTTTCCAGCCACAAAGACCATCCTGTTGGGAAAAAGACCCGGCGATGAGTCAAATTGCCAGAAGATTATCAAAAATACTATTGGATCAAGATCATCTAACCTGGAAAAACCTGAAACTAGCTGTGGAGCAACGCTCTCAATCTAACCTGAAGAATTTGAGAGGATATGCAGGAAATAATCTGCAAAATGCCAAAGTACTTGTATGCAAAGCATTAATATTAACAAAAACAATAATAATAATAATAATCATACTAATAACAAATCTTTATTTATCAAGTTCCTTTCAAAACTAATGTTAATGTTAAAGTGCTTTGCATGTACAATAAAAACGGTTAAGTACTAAACAAACAAGTGATATAAACATGAAGAACAAAAAAAATACATATATCGATAAAAACTTTGCTTACCAAAAAGAATTCAAGAATAAAAAAAAGATAGGTAAGTGTAACAATACATGGTTAAATCAAATATATTCCTCAAATTCATATTCTAACATCTGAAAGCTATTTTAAAAACATGTGTTTCTAATTATGATTAAAAGAAGTCAGGGAATTAGCCGGTCATATATCATCATGAAGACTGTTGCCAAGTCTAGGAGCCAAAATTGCAAAAGATTGTGCTCCTTGAGTTTGTCATTTAAATTTTGGAAAAGTATGTAGAGCTTTGTCCGTAGACAGAAGTCCATGTTTAAGCTTGTAAGAAATTGTTAATTACTTGAATAATCTAGAGCTGAACCATTTTTGGCCTTAACAGATGAACTCTATATTCAACTGGGAGCCAAAGCAGAGATTTCATGATAGATTTATAATGTGATCCGTTCTTTTTGTTCTTGCTAATATTCTGGCAGTTCCATTTTGAACTAATTGTAAATGAGATAAAGTCTTTACTGAGACACGTATAAAGACAAATACACTTATCTTGAAGCCACAAATGCATATATTGTCAAAATATCTTATTTTGAAAATGTCTAACAAAAAAAAAAGTAGACTTAGACAACACTTTTGACCTGCCTGTTAAAATTTTACTTAACATTAGCAGCCAGATCACCAAAATGGTTTAGAATTAAATTAGTAGATTTTGTAGGCCAAAATAATACTTTTTTCCATTTAACTATAGAACATTTTGTGACATCCAGCATTTAAGGTCTGTAAAGACACTAATTCAGGGCAGTTAAACTGCTAAATATGCACTTTTGACAAACCTGCTTTTGATTTGTCTTCTTTGGGTATTGTGTTCAGATGTAGATGTGTATAGTACTATAACACAACAAAATGTGGAAAAAGTACAGTGAATACTTTGTGAATGTACTGTATTTTCTAGTTTTCTGAACATCGCACACCGAAGGTTTAGTCCTGTTTAAACTGCCAGTCTCCAAGCCATCACATGTTCTACCTAGACCAATTGTGTTCTTGTGGCACACACACACTGTACAGAGCAAGTCAATAACCTGTGCTTTAGGTAGACTAATTTGTTGTTCGATTTTACATGTATGATGCTATTTATTTTTGAGGTTCCATTGGAAGTGAAATTTCAGATGACAGTATAAACACTGATATAACATAGATTAACTATAGTTACAGTACTTCAATTCAGTACATAAGAAAACCACACATAACCATGCTCAGGCACAGCTGAGCTTAAAGTTGCAGGGCTTTTGACATAAAGTAAATCAACCCACATTCCAACTTGTGTAATGCGCTCATACCACTAATACCATAGATTGCATCCAGTAGTGAAGTTAACATTAGATTGATACCATAATTCAGAGTTTGTAGAAGCTATATGCAGGCTAAAACAACATTGCCATTTGATACAACAATAAAAGTACATCCAACCCTCAAACCTGTGCAATTTAGTGACAATCAAACAGGGCAGTCAGTCAAAGTTGACTAGGTACTCACAATCTTGTGGATGCACAACTTTAAGTCTAATCATATCCGTGAAGAAGCTGTGTAATTTCTCAGAAGAAAGACTAGATCTGACTAACAATTGAGCTTGTCTCCATTACTGCCCTAAACTGAGACTTAAGTGGCATGAACAGCAAGGCACCTTGTGAGACAAATTACTATGATCAACAACTGTGAACTGCTAAAGGGAGCTGGGCTTTAAAATAAATCCTTGGTAGATAATGACGTAGGCTTTTTTCACATGTTTTAATAAATTTCTTTAATTTATTCTAATTGCTCTACAATGCTCTGGTAACCTGAAAGTTTAAACCAATTCAAATATCAAGTACAATGGCTATACTTACCAGTAATCTTAATACATACCCGTTTGCCTGCGATGTACCACACTAGGTGGTGATTGGGGGATGTTGGACTTTGGTGAAGAAGAAGCCAGGCCGCTTACTTGAACTGGCACCAAATCATACACCCTATCTATCTCCAACACTTCCTCAAGATTGGGTTTAAATATGTCGTCATCAGAAATCCAGGATAGATGATGCTGTGATTAATGAAAGAGGTTCTACATTGTAAACAAATGTCATATTTTGGTTTTGACTGCCTTATCTGTCACTTGTCATGATAAATGGTAAAAAGATATATCGACTAAAATAAACATTAAACATTTGATGAAAAATTCCCCTAATTTAACAAAAAGCACCTAATTCAGGTTACTGTGTAGACAGCATTTATGTTATTCATAATAATAATAATAATTATAATATATTTATTTTGTAAAGCGCTTTTCATTGTAACAACAATCTCAAAGCGCTACAACAACATCTAGATCAGGGCTGGTCCACCTTTTCTGACATTATGAAATGCTGCTGTGAGGTCCAGAGGAATCAGGAGCATCAGCTGGCAGCAGAAGGTCTTTTGTGACCTTACGAAAGGCTGTTGCAGTGCTGTGGGCCGACGGGAAACTAGATTGAATTTCTCATAGAGGTTGTTGAGAGTTAAGTGGCTTTGGAACTGTGCAGCAATCACATTTTGCAACATCCTAGAGAAGAAGGGGTGGTCGGAAATCAGAGTGCAATTTCCCAGATCCTACCGATCCAGAGCTTTGGGGATGAGGCAGATTAAATGGAGTAGGTGACAATATGGTCGATAAGAGATCTGAGTGCATTAGCACAAGACTTAAACAGAGCAGCTGGAATTGGTTTGAGTACACAACTTCAGGGTTTCATTTTGCAGATATGCTCTATCACTTAATCTAATGGTTCAGAGCAAAAGGTAGAATCTGAAGTTGTCTGAACAGATGGATGATGAATTGAGCCATGTCTTCCTGTCACTCTTCAGCCTGCAGTCTGCTGTGTACTCACTCAAACTCAATCTTTCTGTGGCAAAGACAATGACGTTTCTTGTGTGTCTGTGTAAATACAGAACATTAACTGAGTTGCAGTACATTTAGATGCCTGCCAATTGTCCTAAATTCAGTTCAAAAGGATTTAATTTGTTGAGTGCACAGTACAACACAAGGTAATCCTGAGCAAAAAAAATCTTAAAACATGGCAGGCAGCAACCACGTAGAACAGAGCCAAAATACCCCCCCCCCCAAAAAAAATAGAAAAAACTAAAAAGACACAAAAATAACTCAAATATACACAATATGAACAGATGTGTATGTCAATATTTAAATATATAAAGTGCAGGAGTGCTGATGAATATGTGCATAGGATTGTGATCATGCACATTGAACGTACATAGGGAGGGAATGAGCATAAATAGGAGAGTCATGTGATCAATGTGATCCCTGTAGTTAATGTTGTTGGTTGAAAAGCCTGATGGCCTGGGGGGGGGGGGGACTGTTTGTGAGTCTGGTCGTTCGTGCTCTGATGCTCCGCTAGCGTCCAGACGGCAGCTGCGAGAACAGGCCATATCCTGTGTGGCTAAAGTCCTTTATGAGGGCGGTGTGCATTGTCAGGGCGATGGCGTCGTCTGTAGATCTGTTGGGGCGGTATGTGAATTCTAGGGGGTCAAAGGTGTCAGGAGGAAAGGAACAGATGTGGGTCCTGACTAACTGTTTGAAGCACTTCATGATGATGGAGGTCAGTGCTACATGGCGTCAATCATTCCAGCAAGAGATGCCAGGTTTCCTTGGTACAGGAATAATGATATTGAATGATCTGTTTGAAGCAGGTGGGGATGGCAGACTGTTCCAGGGAGAGGTTGAATATAGATGTGAATACTTCCGCTAGTTGGTCGGCACACGCTCTGAGGACACGGCCTGGAATGCCAACTGGCCCTGGTGACTTCCGAGGGTTTACTCTTCTAAATGCTCTTCTCACATCAGCCGTCGATTGGGACAGAGTGGAGTCGTCCTGGTCCTCATCTAGCCAAATAGTAGGGACGGCGTTGCTTGCCTCAAACCGTGCCTTGCAGTTATTTAATGAAAATTCTATGTTTCGAGGTGGGGTTGGGTCATTACTGGTGCACTCGAAAAAGCACTACAACCCTCCTTAAAACCCAGTGAAAATAAAAACTCAATAAACAATATGGATTGGCGAAACACACAAAACATGTACTTTTATTGATCTGTCAAAGTCTGTGAACAGCATACATCGATCAAACCGGTCTCAGATTAAAGATAGAGATTTCTTGTTCTCTTTTTTGATGATTGCATGATGAATTATTTCCCAAAGAAAATAAATCAAGAAAGAAAGATACAATTGAATAATAGGAGGCCACACTTACCGAGATTGAATCAGAGGAAATCTTTTGGTTTGGCATGTTAGCAGAGGGGCAAATGTTTTTATTTTCTAAAACGTTGGATGTTGTCACTACAGGATTCTCCAAAATCCCCTCTTCTTTGGCTTTTATTTGGGGTGTCTCAATGCATATTGGGTTACGAGTCAACATTGCTTCTTCCGCAGTTTCACATTGACTAAAGGAAACATCTGATAAAGACTTTAAGTGAGCATCTGAGCATGTTCTAAATGTTTCCTCTTGGTTCAGGATCATTGGGTTAGTTGTGGGGTCCAGGTGTTCTATGATGGCTGTGGTGTGATCCATCGCCTCGCTGTCAGACAGACTGAAGAGTGTCGTCTCTGAGAGGCAGTCTGGAGCCAATATGGGGACAAAATTATCCTCAGGCTGACTGGAGTGACCGCTCTCTTTGAAATCATCATGACCACTGTGGAGACATAAAAACATGCTTACACAACATATTTTTGTATAATGTATCAATAACTAGGGTCTAAGGTGTACCTGTTATACACAGACGGGTGACAAATTCAATGAAAAACCTTTATAAATTATTGAAGAAACAACAACAAAATCAGATGCTTCCATTCAGGTGCACTGCATAGTACAATTATGCAATTAGCGTGTAATCATGTTTGATGGCATGTACAGAAATGCTAAGCAGGCCCAGTTGATTCTGGGTTTGTATCAAGATGGCAAGAGGAAAATATATAATAGCGTTCATTGTTTCTTCCAATTATTTTGGAAGAATGGTGTCTCATTCCTCTAGTGGAGTTCCAGGGACCTATTCATGTGGCATGCGATGGCCCAACAGTAAGACATTTTATATAGTTTTTTTCTTTGTCACCCATCTGTATTTCAAACATCAACAACAGCTTCTTACTGCACAGGAGTGCATGAAAATTATAATATAAAAACAATTGACTGCATTTCATATAGTGCTTTACACTGTTGGGGGTGGGGGCACAGTCTGGTCACCAATGTGTAGCATTTACCTGGGTGATGCCAGGCAGCCATAGAAAACATAGCCAGCTAGTGACAGCTCTTTGAACACATAAGCAAACCATTTGTATGGTTTGTTGTGCGTTTGTTGACAAAATGCGTTTTGGTGATCCAGCCGAGACAAATAACCGTTTCCAATCATGAGTCTTCAGATGACCACTTGCGTTCAGATTTAGGTACATTTTGTAAAAAGGAGACCTATAATGCTTTTTGGGGGTTTCCCTTTCCTTTAGTATGATATGCAGCTTTTAGTGAGAGTAAAAGGTCCGACAAGTTACAAGGCCCATAATCCATGCAAAAGGGAGCTACTTTTTCTCACAGAAAACACTACTGCTTAACTGCCTGGAATACTTCTTTTGTAGTTCTGCGCTTTCATCCATCACCAAGTCAAACATTTTAACATTTTAATAATGTTTGGCAAACTTTCAACTTTTTTAATATCCAGTTAGAGATCTGTGCTCACATTCACAGATTTGTCTACACATATACAACTATCGATACAAATCTAAATACAGACTTTTTTATACACTTCTAAACCTGATTACACATGCACTTATTGAGATACAGATAACTAACTATCCACACACAATTGAAAATAGTTTTGCAACACGTGACCCTATAAGCATCCCTACCATGATGAGCTGTAACTACAGATAGTGTTGTTAAATGCCCATGTTAATGTAAAAATGCCCAAAAAGTTGTGTTGGTGTCAAAAGATTGAAAAGGTTGAAAGCAGTGCAACACGCCAACATCCACATCCATACTTACTCTTTTAGAAGTCCCTTGGTACTGATGTCCAGGTTGGAAATGTGGAGATCACAGTCTCCTGCGGGACTCCTTGGATCTTGGCCCGGTACCAAGCTTTCCAAGCTCGTGCTGGAGGATAGCGGCGAGGAAGAAGTTTCCAAGCTCGTATTGGACAAATTCAGGGCATTTCCGCTAGTGGACAAGCCCCTATTTCCTCTCCCCACCAGAGCTTCACAAGCCCCTTGCAGCTGCTCCACAGAATCCGATCCGCCAAAGCACTGAGACACTTTCACCAATGATTTTTTACCCTTTGAAAGCTTAACCTCACTAGCCAATGAGACATCAAAGACATCAGTCTGAGAGGCAGAGCAGAGGCCAGCAAGGGAGAGAGGGGTGGTGGTCCACTCATTAAGCACAGCAGACTTATAAGAAAGGTTGAAGGTGAGAGATGACAGACCTTGGAGGTAGCTGAGAAGCACCTCACGATCCTCTGGGTCTAGGAGTAGGGCAAATGGCTGGTAGTGGGCCTGTAATTTTGAGTAGTCACGAAACAGAGAAGTCAGATAGCATTCAACCAGACCATCATTGAGGGCTAACCGTAGCCAGGCCCGGCAGCGGCCAACTTCTGTTCCCACAAAGCTCAGTCTCTCAAGCTCTGTGATAATATCACTGTGAACATACAAAGAGGATTTTCAGATGTTCGCTGATAATAAAACATATTTAAATCTTAATTTAAATGCCAGGATTTTGCCTTCTCCACCAGAGTAATACTAACCGGTGAGTAACAGTCTTTAGAAGTCTCCAGAAAACTGGTTTGGGGAGGGGTCCCCCTTTCCTGCTCCCACCAGTTTCTGAGTGAACATACTTGTTCTTAAGGCCATGAATAAAGACTGCCTCCAGGGCACAGCAAAGGAGGTTGGCATCACCATCCTCGCTTGTGATGACTGAGTCGGTGGTAACATACCGCATTTGCAGGGTCTTTAGCGACAAAGCCAAGTTTTCTTTTATCCACTAAAGGGGAAAAACATGAAAAATGTATGATTGAACAGAGCATTAAACACTTTGAATATTAGAATTGAAAATGTCTTGTAACTGCATGTGACATAAGAGTGGAGAATGTAATAACTGCAAAGAGAACTGTCAATACCAATAGGCTAACGAACTTTTTTATGTATCTATTTCATGTTGAAAGTCTTCATTAGTTAGAGTTATGCAATCAGCATAAAAAATAAATGAATAATAATACATTTAAAAAAAAGATTTTAGAGGTATTTGTTAGAGGCTTCACTTTTTCCATTTTGTAATGTTACGGCCATATACGAAAATGTATTAAACAATTTTTTTTCTCAAATTCTAAACACATACACCATAATAACATGAAAAAAGTTTTGGAGATTTTTGCAGATCTATTAAAAATAAAAAACTAAGACTTCACATGTACATAAGTATTCACAGCCTTTGCTCAATACTTTGTTGATGCACCTTTGTCAGCAATTATTGCCCAAAGACTTTTTGAATATGATCCCACAAGCTTGGCACACCTATCTTTGAGCTCTTTGCAGCACCTCTCAAGCTCCATCCCGTTGGATAGGAAACATCGGAGCCCAGTCATTCTCTGTAAACCCTAGAGATGGTTCTTCATGAAATTTCCAGTATATCAGCAGATACAGAAATACTCAAACCTGCCCATCTGGCATCAACTACCATCACACGTTCAAAGTCACGTAAATCACCTTTCTTCCCCATTCTAATCCGGTGAATTTCACCTCGTCTCGACCATGCCTACATGCCTAAATGCATTGAGGTGCTGTCATATGATTGGCTCATTCGATATTTCGTTAATGCACACACACAAGTCAATAAGTAAAATGTATTTCTAATTACTATGTTTCAGCAGAGAAACATTTAAGGGCGAGAAAAAGATTACAGAAAACAAAAAGACATTTAAAATTTTACACATTTTAGTAAATATATGTGCCTCGAAAGTAGTGTAACATGTATTATTAAATGTATTCAAAAGCAAAAGCAAATATTTTGGCATTCAGTTGCTTCTTTTTATACTTATTATATAAATAATTAAATATATAATACACGGATGTTAATACAGTAGTTGTTTCTTTTAAATCAGTGTAGACCAATTTACTATTTCCAATTATTGTTTTGTGTTTTGACCAGACACTGCAATGAAACGATGTTTCTGTTTGAGTTTGCTATTAAAAATAGTTTTGCTTTTTTTAATCATTCAATTGTCATTGTTCTTTTTTGTTGATGTCAACATTCCTTGCAATTGCTTTGCTGGTTAAGAACATTCATACACTGTTGGATTATTTGCCTATGGTGAGCGTCGCCCCATACTTGCACGTGAAAAGCTGAATATTTTGAGGATGCCCTTATACCCAACCATCCTGTTACAAATTAACCTATTTACTGGTTTTACAGGCATTTTTTCACAAGTTCCCCAGTCTTTGGTAGTCCTTGCCCCAACTTTTTTTAACATGTTGCTTGCATCAAATTCAGAATAAGCATTTATTTCCCAAAATCAATGAAGCTGATGACTAAAAAAATATATATCACAAATGCAAGAAGTTTGAAATGAATCAAGATGAAAAAGTGATTCGAAAATTACTGTTTTTACTTCCTAACCTATCTTAGATCAGGGTTGTATATGGGATTAACTTAATAAATTAGTTTTTTTGTTTTTTTTACCATAATATCAAATTGGGTATTGAGACTCATATGGAATTCCACTGGTATTGTTATTGACAACTACATTTCTGGTATTGTGACATCCCAATCTAGAATTTTAACCATTAAAATAGCGCCCGCAACTTCAATACTGAGACCCCTTATTATTTGCAGCAAAAGACAAAATATTCCAAAAGCAAGATTAACCCTAAAAGTAATTGTAAAATTAAAAGGTCCACAATCAATATAACAAAAACATGTATTTGGTTACCTGTTTGGTGTCTTTTGTCTCTGGTGTCGTTCCTTTTGTCTGTGTCGCGAACATTGCAGCACCAGCATTAGTTTATTCCAACATGACGCTAAAACCCAAAAATTATATTCTTAGAGTCTAAGACTTAGACCAACATCTATGTTGGCTCCTGCAACTTAGCACCCAGAAAATAACATCTGGTGTTTCCGAATGTATTTCCTCAATCTATTGAATGTGATTGATAAATAAAACCATTACAAAACTATACATAGAAAACAGAAGGAAACAACTCAAAGAGTTCAGTCAGGTTAGAACAGAATCCAGTTCCACACAAAGACTAAACATTCTAGTTTTGCCTTTTACAACGGCGTCCCCGTCAGATTAGAGCCACACAAAATCTTAAACTGTCTTCTAGGAATTAAATGCACAATACTAATGGCTTGGATCCATTAAAAAATGTTTCCCTCGCAATCAAAAACTTATTTTTGGAAGCAAAGGATTGGCATTTACTGTACAAAATCTCTATCACGGTGCTGCTTCGTTTTGCACTGTTGAAGGAAGGCAAAATGTAGAGCACAAATGAGACAAATTTAGATCGACAGTAAAATTGACCAATCATAGCTTACATCTAAATGTGTTATGGGTGGTCTTTGTTTATTGTTTTTAATATTGCTAACTATATGGCATGTTCCGCTGTGGGCACAAAACTACAGATGAAAACAAATCAACTACAGAAAAATGTTTGCCCATAAACAAGCTAGATTGGTTATCTAACTTGTTAGTTTAAGATGAAAATAAGTTGCAATGCTAATGAAGACACCGTTATCCATGTCATTCTCCAGATTTAATTTAGTAAAAAGTTGGATATACTAGTTTTCAAGTTCAATAATCAGAAGGTATATAATATAATAGGCTGCCATGCCAGCTGTTTCTGATCTGGCCACTGTTTTATGGTTTAAATGTGCAGATAGCCAGGCTATATGTTTAGTAGGTGCCATGGTCATGATGGAGGCTTGGATGAGACTTGTTTTTGTGTTAGGAGGGTGAACAAAGGGGTAGCTAACTCTTGCTGCTTCGGTCGTTTTAACAGACAGGGCGGAGGTCAGTTTTTGTAAAGAAATTAGCTGTTTGTTTCGGTGGTAACTCTCCCTGTCTTTGAGCTGCTTGCTGCGGTCTCGTTGCATTGGCATTGCTGTAGCCTGGTACCTCTTGGAGTAATATATAGAAAATGCTACAGTAAGCTAGACTGGCCATTTCATTTGACAATGAAATATAATTGCCCAAGCCTGATATTGTCAATTTCAAGAGGTGACCAAACCTGCTGTAGACTACTACTGATGTAGACGGATTCTAAATCGAATTAAGTTTTGGGACACATAACGAATGACATAGGAGTGGGATAATTTTACATAATTATGAGTGAAGCGTACTTACAGTAAAACGAGCGATGGACTGTGACATAATATTTAAGCAACAGGAGACTTGTCACTGGATCTGATGTTTGCGCTAGGATAATATTTCTATCCGGTGGAAGAGAGCAGCCGAAGTTTCACTTGTAAAGTTAGTTGACAGCACTGGTTACGTCCCACCATTGGTCAGGTTATGAAGTTGGAGGGTTAATGTCCTATCATGTTATTAAGTAGGATACAAATAACTAAGACCTAAAAAATACAGAAGAAATGTCTCACCTAAACGGTGCTCAAGTAGGTCCTTCAGTTTCATAAGGTTCCTGCTCAATCAGCTGACCAGTTTAAGTCCCAATGCATCATGGGATTCCATTGACGCTTTACTGCTTTTGTAGTCTTTTTAGCTAGCCGTCTGGTACAGCCGGTGTCCACCGACATCTGCATTCCCATCAGGGATTTTATTCACTTAGCGGGAACGCGGGTGTCAAATAAAGTTGAAACTACCGACAATTAAGCTTTTCTACAACCGAGGCTACTGTTTTAAAAAAAAATTATTGTTCTTGGAGGAGTTTCGTCAATTAGGTGAAATTGATAAACAGTTTTAGTTTATAAACATGAATGTTTTATTTATCTCAGTTAGAACACGAAACGACGATGGGAATGCATTTGCTTACGATTATTCTCACACGATTGGCTTGAAATTTTGTCTATGTGAATATATTGGAGGGTGAACTCGTTACTAAACAATCCAAACCATTTTTAGCCTACATACATTTTAGATAGAAGGAAGTCTCAAATTCAAGTTAATAAATTAACTTGTTTTTATGTTGCCTGCCACTATCATTGGCCAGGGAAATATCACACGCATCACACCCACACTGTCAAGATATTAACAAAGTTTTATTTATGTGTGACCAAAGAGAACGTTCATGTGTTGTAAGGACGCACTGTGACAGAAATTTGACCCGGGACTGATGGGCCCTTTTTTTGCGAGCAGCCAAAAGTGCGTGGAAAGTGATTTCTTTTTTGGTGTCCAATTATTTGCCTGAACGTGTTTACATTTTTGGAGTTGACTCCTATGTGTGTGACAGTAAACAGGATGTATTTGTCTGAAACAAACCAAAATCTAAGCTCCCCTTAATCATGCATCCACCACCAAACTCTTTGGTTACAAATAAATCAAACGTTAACATTTTGACAGTGTTCATGTAAAGCGCCGGACACTTCATTGGCCAGAGTAGCAGGCAACACCAGGCAAAAGCTCTTTAGTCAGTGCAAAAGATCAATAAACAAGCATATTACTCTACTACATATACTCTTTTTACGTTGTCATTATGGTGTATTGAGTTTAGAATGTTGAGGAAAATAAATATTTTCAAAATTTTGGAACAAGGCCATAAGATAACAAAATGTGGAAAAAGTAAAGCCCTGTGAATAGTTCCTGGATGTGCTATATGTTTCTTGTGCAGTTGCCACACCCAATTTCCTCCCCCCACATAATAAACATTGTCATTCTGGCAGAGGATATTCAGACTCTTGCCTCTGTCATTTAACATTTGTCAGTCATGCATTGCGTATCTGTTGGATTTGGTTGCCTTGTCTTGGTAAACTTCTCAAGTAAGGACATTTTGGTTTAAATTACCTAAATTATTCTGTGACTCTCATTTAACCAGTATATTTATTTAGGGGATACTTGTCAAAATAGTGTAGTACATCTAGATACATTATATTTAAAGTTAGTGATACAGATTGGTTGATAATGTAATCATTATAAGTACGGTAATGTTATTTATAATTTTTCTATCTTAGTGAAGTTTTATACTGAAATATAAAAACACTTTAAAAAGCAACAGGCATGTGTTTTGCATGTTATTTTTAGACACAAAGCACATTATTTGCAAGGTGTTTCCTGGCCATCTGTTTGAACAGGAGGAAGTACATCTGTCAGCATCACTGATAAGACACAGAAATATGTGTTTTCCTATTGTCATTCAATATTTGAGCAAGTACTGTTAATGACACATCAAAAATATCTTCGTTAAACTATTATGGTTATAAATGCTGGATTCAGAATTTTCTAGTTTCATACAGGTTTCTAAATGTATTTTATGGTTGACTAATTAAAAAGTTTTTGTCGTATCTCTCCCCAGTAGCCCTAAATCAAACTATTCAAGTCACCCAGATGCCACGTTTTTATGGGGTGAAAACGAATCAAAGAGTTGTCATTTACTGTGTGGGTTCACACCTGTCTCTGCATGCACGGGTGGTCTGGTACAAGGCCAATGTGACATTTCCAAATAGAACCAAAGTTGACGATGGAGGGAATGTCATCATTAAGGGGCAGACTGATTCAAGAAGTGCCTCAATTAGTCTCAAAAACCTAAGGACAGGGGACAGTGGTGTGTACTTTTGCAAGTTTAATGGTATCTGGGGACCAGGGACAGAGCTGCAAGTAATCAGTAAGTGTCTGCTGATATATTTCACAAATGTTTTAAAACAGGTATTTTAATAATAAAATTATAGATAATTAAATATATACGTTTAAGCCAAATTGTGCAGTGTTTTGTTAAATTACTGAATACATTTTTTAAATAGATTATATGGGAATATACAAGATATGTCTTTATCAAAATAGATACTTTATAAAACATTTTTTGGTGGTTGCAGACATAAATCGTATTTTGTTAACCATCTTGGTTCATTCTTTCCCCCGTAGATCCAAGTAGACCTGGCAATGCCCTGCACAGGAGTAAGCTAAAAGATGCCCTGATTTTTGTTCAGGGCCTAATATTAACGGTTTTGGTTGCTTTTCCACTTGTCTGCAAACACACATTGGTAGGTAATATTAATAATAGTGGTATATTTTCTGTTTACACTACACATCCTCAAAAGCAATCTTATTTTCTACAGTTTAAAAAAGAGGAGGCCGTTTATGAGGTGCCAGAACAAGATCAGATCTATGAGGTTGGTAAATTATCTTAGGTGAAACTCACGTTCGATTTGATGCTATTCCTGTCTTCTCAACAAAAAGTAATTGAGTAAGATTGTCTGTCAAAATTGTTGACTGAATACTTGCTGGGTACTCAATTCAAAGAGGCCAAAAGGTAGAATGAAAGAATGAGGAAGACTTGAATGACGTCCTATAATATGTTCTTTGTATTATGAGCTGTTTGTCTTTTTATTTAGGGTTTGGACACAGAGCACTGTGGAGGTGGACTGTATGAGGACCTCTCTTTATATGCTCCACTTGGGACTGCTGAGGCTGTATGGGAGCAAGACTGAGAAATCACTCATCAACACCTTTTGGCGTGTACCAAAATAGATTGTGTTCTATCTCTTTATATAAGGCCATTCAGCATGTTAGTGTTAGAGTAATACGTAGCATATGCTTAAGCATAAATTGCGCTGTTATAATCTCTTATAAACCATTCAAGTTTTGTTTAAATATTTTGCGGATGCTTTTATTGCAGTAGGTTTTCATTGTGTATGTAAACCATTTATTTTTGTTTTACATGTTGATGACTTAATTGCTATTGGAACTCACAATATGGTGATCCTCCTGTTGCAATATTTACTTTTTTTTCATTGAGAACATTTTTATTTGGCTGGTACAAGGCTTACAAAATCAGTGGCCTTGCTGGCTGCACACCAGTGAACAAAGAGAGTCTCTTTCTCTCAGGCAAACTTCCTAAAAATGCGTTTTTTAGTTTTCAAATTGCCAAGAACCAGCTGCTTGTACGCTTCTGGCACCACACAAGCAGTAGTTTTGACAAGGTAAAAGAAGTTTATCTGACTCCCAAGGTAAACCTGTGTAACCCCAAGTGTATAAAATTTAACATCAAATCAACGCATTTCAAATTATGTCACACGAGCCAGTAAATTCTATTTGAACTAGGGTACTTCTTTAACTAGGCTATACAGACAAAAGGTTACGTTAGACGTTACATTTTAAGAAGATGCAATTAAATGGAATCTGTTGCGGTTTTGCTCCGAATTATTGTCGCTTAAATATGCCACCCAATACCAAAATGGTTATTCAGTTTGTATAAATTCGCAACCTATAATGTTAAAGGATTTATTGTGTAATAGCTTGTCAATTTTAAAATACATTATTTGCATATGTAATAATTTAACCCACACACAATGTGTTGCTTTCCAGGCTGAAAATGCACAAATTCATCTCACGAACACACATCTGACAGATCTCAAGACAGAGGGTTTATAATCTATATCCTTCCTATTGGTCTTCGTCCATCAAAGGACTGACAACTTCCCTTACAGTCTTTCAGGTAAAATATAATAAGAGGCTCATGAAACAAAAAACAAAAAGTTCATAGCATTTAATTTAATTAACACTATTAGTAGCAGTAGTGAATTCCATAACTTGGGTGCAGCACAGCTAAAAGCATTGTCAACCGTGGATAAATGTTTTCTGTGAAATGTTAATTCTGGTAATTCTGGTATTCTTGAAAGTAAGAAATTATTCAGGGATGGTCCCAGAGTGGTAGTTCAAAAATGACAACATTCATAAACCACATTATTGTAGTTGTGATGGTTCTTCTTACCTTGAGATTGTACAGAATTTGTGTAAGATGAATAAGTATTGTAAGCCCTGATGTCGAATTAAATACAAAAAAAAGTACAAAAACGTGAAGGAAAGTGTAACAAACTATAAAACTCACAAATGAATTGTGAAACATGTCTTTGTATATGCAAAAAAATCTGTTAAAATCTTAGAATCCCAGGGTATAAGAGCAGTAGATATATTCAGATTATAGAAAACAAAACTAAGGGATGAGAACGAATATAATTCCTCCACAATAAAAACAGTGAAAAACTTTTGACTTGTCCATCTAAAACATAGCCAGACCCACATACTGCTGCAAAGGGGAATCTTGTGTGACTAAACCATAACTTTTATCAACATAACTCCAGCTGTCTCAGGAATATTTGTGTACTTTGGTTGACAAGAAAAATAGTATTTGTAGTGATTAAGTAATGATTAAGTAATTATGGTATGCAGAATAGCAATTTATTTGCATAATTGAACGAGAAAACAAGACACAAATGGTGAACACAATGAAAAACAATCACCTGTTGCACAAAACATAAGACCAGAAATTTAAACTATATTATTACATTTATAGCCGTCTTGCAAAACTTGGTAGCTTTTTTAGTTTGACTGATTATTATAAACAATAGTTTGTGAAAAAGATCATAACTAAAATGACATCCTTGTGGTATGTAGTATGGCTCCTGCAGAAAAATAATCTATCAGCATAACTAGGGTGAGTGGGTTCTTACAAACACAACTTCCATTTAATGCTTTGGAATTACTTTTCTACATCACACACTTTCTACTATGACCCCTATTGGACCTGTATCAAATTAAAACCCAAAACACAATTAGTTATATAGTAGACTAGTGTTAACGATGCATTTTATGTCAAAACTAACCTGAAACCGCTCAAAATTATATTTACTTAAAGAAATACACAACTCAAAGGTTTGGGGTCACTTCGAAATTTCATTTATTTTTAAAAGCACAACAATAGATATAAATATTTATCGTTGATAGGAAAGACATTTAATATGTGATAAATTACTGTTATTCTGGAAAACATATTTTTCATGGAATATGTATATCCAATGCAGAAAGTATTCATAGTGCTTCACTTTTTCCACTTTTTGTTTTGTAACGGCCTTATTCCGAAATTGATTACAATTCTAAAAAATTACACCATAGTGACAATGTGAAACATTTATTTGAGATCTTTGCTAATTTAATAAAAATAGATAAGAAAAGTATTTACAACCTTTGCCGTGAAATTCAAAGTTGAGCTCAGGTGCATTCTGTTTCCACTGTTGATCTTTGAGATGCTTCTACATCTTAATTTGAGTCCACCTGTGGTAAATTCAGTTGATTTGATATTATTTGAAAAGGCAGACACCTGCGTAGATAAAGTCTCAGGGTTGACAATGATTGTCGGAGCACAAACAAAGTATGAAGTCAAAGGCATTGTCTGGCTACCACCGAGACATGATTGTCTCGAGGTACAAATCTGGGGAAGGGTACGGAAACATTTCTGCTGCTTTAAAGGCTCCAACGAGCACAGTGGTCTCCATCTTTCGTAAATGGAAGTCTAGAAAGGGCCAAACAACAATCTCTGCAGCAATCCACCAATGAGGGATGTATGGTAGAGAGGCCAGACGAAAGTCACTCCTTGGTAAAAGGCATTTGGCAGCCCGTCTGGAGTTTGCCAAAATGCACTTGAAGGACTTACATTAGAAACAAAATTATGGTCTAATGAGACAAAGGTTGAGATATGTGGCATGAATCCCTACAGCGAGGCATGGTGGTGGTAGCATCATGTTGTGGGGATATATTTAATCTGCAAAAACTATGAGACTCGTCAGGATGGAGGGAAAGATGAACTCAGCAATGTATAGAGAAATCCTACATGAAAACCTGCTCCACAGCCCCCTTGACCTTGGACTGGGGCAAAGGTTCATCTTTCAGCAGAACAACGGCCTCAGCACACAGCCAAGGAATCAAAAGAGTGGCTTCAGGACAACTCAGTGAAAGTCATTGAGTGGCCCAGCCAGAGCCAAGACTTGAATCCGATTGAACATCTCAGGGGGATCTAAACATCCAACCTGAGGGTGCTTGAGAAGTGCTGCAAAAAGGAATGGGAAAAACTGCCCAAAGATAGGTGTGCCATATATTTGAAAAGACTTGGGTCTGTAATTGCTGCCCGAGGTGCATCTACAAAGTTTTATGCAAAGGTAAATTCTTATGAACATGTGATTTCTTAGTTGTTTATTTTTAATATATAAGCAAAGACATTTATTAAAACATTATCCTCAGGGGGAAAAAGTAAGTGAATACATTTTAGAGTAAGGCCGTAACATAACAAAATGTGGAAAAAATGAAACACTGTGAATACTTTCCTGATGCACTGTGGGCCGCATTGACCCATTTTCAGCAACCATCCAATAGTTGTTTAAATAGTACAATGTGTTAGCTAATCCATGTCTATTGTGTTAAATGGCTAATTGGCGTAAGAAAACACTTGTGCAGTCATGTTAGCACAGGTGAAAAACTGTTGTGCTGATAAAATAAGCAATAAAGTCTTCTGTAGGCTAATTGAGTATCTGGAGCACCACTATTTGTGGGTTTTATTGAAGTTTAAAAATGGCCAGGAAAAAATTACTTTCTTCTGAAACTCTTATGTCTATTCTTGCTTTGAGAGGTGAAGGCTATTTGATGCGAGAAACAGCTGAGAAGTCCAGAATCTCATCGTAACAGTTTGTACTGCTCCCTTCAATGAACAGTGCAGACTAGCTTTAACCAGGGTAGGAAGATAAGTGTAAGGCCCTGGTGCACAACTGAGCAAGAGTGCATCATAGTCTCAAGCTTGAGAAATAGATGCCACACAAGTTCTCAACTTGTAGCTTAATGAAATGGTAAGTTCAAAACACCTCAAGGTCTCAAGGTTAACAGTGATGTGGTAACTCCCAAATGCAGGCCCTTTTGGCACAGTAGCAAACAAAAATCCAAAAAAAGCAAAAAAAATGAAAAGGTTAATAGGGGCATAATAACACAGATGTGGACCAAAGGAAAAAGTGCTTTAGACAGAAGTTTGAGGTGTTTGGAAAAATAATTGTGAGACGGAAGAAAAACATAAGATGCTGGAGGAGTGCTTGAGACGTGTTCTGTCCAGCACTGTGGAGAAAATGTCATGGTGTGCTGCAGGTAAATAAGGTAGATTTGTGCAAGGTAGAAGGGATCTTAAATAAAGAAGGCTATCATTCCAACGCCATGCCATATGCTGTGGATGGTGCTTGATTTGAGCCTAATGCCTTCTACAACAGTATAGCGACCAAAAGCACAGCTCCAAATAGTCCACTATGCAAGGACTATTTAGGGAAGAAAAAGTCTGCTGGTTTTCTGTCTATAATGGAGTGGGCAATTCAGTCATGTTTGAGCTGCTTGCAGCTGGAATGTCAAAGGTCTGCAAGGCCTGCAAGGTAATTGCTGCAAATTGAAGATTTTCAATAGCAAAGTCAGGTCAGCAAAGTAAAAAACATTATTTCTAACCCTGTCAATGCGATGTTAATGTTGGTTTCAAGGAAAGTGAAGCTTACCAACCTCACCGACTTGTTGTCGGGGAGTCCTACCAAACCCCAAGTGTCTTTGCAGTGTGTCAAAACAACAGCTGAATAGTTGGGCAGTAAAGGAGGCAAGTTGATATTCTGTCATATTTTGGCAGCTACCAAAACGATTCTTATGCAGTCTGGTTGAACTGAATGAAGAAGTTAGCAATACTTGGAGGTGTCACTACTTCCAAACCCAGAACAAACACTATGACATTTTTGTTAAGTTTTCTTAATACTATCGAATCAATCATATCATTTCTGTAAATGATGTATACAAATAATAATAAAAATAATAATACATTATATTTATAAAGCGCTTTTCAAAACACTCAAAGACGCTGTACAAAGTAAGAGTAAACAAAAATAAAGCCAAACAAGTCGCAGTTCCATCACAGGGCCAACACTAAGGGACAAACAGCAACTCGCACATTCACACCTACGGACAATTTAGAGTCACCAATTAGCATATTTTTGGACAGTGGGAGGAAACCGGAGAACCCGGAGGAAACCCACGCAACACGGGGAGAACATGCAAACTCCACA
>JAVQJS010057436.1:0-13835 GCA_036024795.1 Galaxias rostratus | reverse complement strand
CCTTTTCAATGTGCACACTTTTGCAACACTGTTACCATGATAACAAAAGGTGTGATTTCCAGAAAAGGTAATGGGAGGGAAAGTAGGTCACAAGATGAACAAATATTTGATTCAATTCTCCTTTCTACAATGAAAGTGCACACGCTCGGTCTTCCTTGTGGTTGTGTTTAAGGATAAGTGTAGGGCAAAGCAAAGATTTGCTGTTCTAGAGATAGTAATAATTTATGTGGTAATGTATGGTGTCTATGAGTGGGCTAACCAGTATATCAAATGACAAACTTACAATCGAGAACTGTGGGAATATTTAACTTATTAACTTGATGTTTGCTGCGAAGCCTTTGCATGTGTTTTGCATGTTAATGAAAAGTAGACCATTGATTGTAACAATTCAAACACAAAAGTGATAAGAGTAAAGCGTAAAAATCACTCAATGTGTCTCTATTTCCCTTATTTCTTTAATTATTTCCCTTTAGATAATATGCTTATGCCTTGTCTAAGACCCTCGCCTAAGTGTCAGCCCGTCACTGCGGGTCGCGACATGTCAGAGCGGAACCAACACAATCTTCCGACATCTAGAGGGTATGTAGTGGTGCAGAGCCACTGTAAACATTGCTGTCTGTTGTCCAGTAAACATATATGGTTCACTTCCTCTGTTATGTAAATACAGTACCTTATGTTGTTTATATTTTGTGTAGAGGACCTAACATATGTCAACTTGTTTACCTATTTGGATTTCACAGGCCACTGTCATCTACAATTACAAGTTGAAGTGGT
This sequence comes from Galaxias rostratus, assembly GCA_036024795.1. NCBI lineage: Eukaryota > Metazoa > Chordata > Actinopteri > Galaxiiformes > Galaxiidae > Galaxias > Galaxias rostratus. The sequence continues at coordinate 13,061 of JAVQJS010057436.1, read as the reverse complement.
TTCAAATCACAAATTTCATGTGAATTGCTTTTAAAGTTCATCCCTTGATAAAATCTGTAAGGAAAAAAAATGAAATAGACACAACCCCAAATCTTTAGAAGCGAAAATATGTTGGGGTATTCAACTTTACATAAATGTCGGGCGCATCATTGACTAGGTCAGACTTCTGACATGGCAATGTTTAAAAGCAGAAAGAAATACAATTGTGTGTATTCAAGACACTCGTGATTAAGGCAAATGCTGTTTGTGAAGTGTTCGTTACACATTTGCAATTTATTAAGGACACATTTGAGGAGACATGTTTTGTTACTCAAGGCACAAGAAGGATGACATAGCCATTCAGGCCACAAGCACCATGGTATTTTGTAGACACAAGTGTAGGGTACTGTTTGTAAATGGTTACACAGGTCAGTTAAGACCGTTTTCTGCAGCCGCCCATGGCAGACACTTACGGCTTTGGATGCCAATAGATTATTACAAATGAGACATATTTAATACAATCAATCATTGTATTATGCATTGTATGCACCAACTAGTACCACAGGGTTGATAAGACTTCATGCACCACAAATGGTTATTAGGAAATTGTGTGGAATGATAATAAGATAAAAGATTTTACGGCAACCACTTTCTTAGTGTGTGTCGTCAGTGAAAAAGAAATTGGACTTTATAAGAGTAAAATACAGCGATTCAGTCAAGTCTAGAAGGAAACAAAGTACAATTTGTTAAAAAAAACCTCGAAACATAAAAATAGATAAAACATGCTAACTTAGGTAGGTTTGACACCTTGAACCCTAATTAGGAAAAATCTATTTTATAGATTTACTTTACCCACAGTAGGTAGGAATGAAGATTAATCAGCTCGTTAGCATTTCGAACTGAGAAACCGATTACTTGATTAAAACTGACTGACATTTTAGCAAATCTGTTAAATCTTTGAGTCTGATTCAGTCTATATTCAAATAGATTTCTTTCTGCAGTAGAAATGGGGCTTCTATGAAATGCACACAAACTTTATGAAACCTTAAGGTTTCATTGGATTTAATTGAATGAATCGAAACACTGCAAAAGTCTGTTTGGCACTTCAGATCGACTCAAAGAAAGACTCGAACGTTCCAAACCGCAGTTGCAGGTTTCAGTGTAGAAAGCGGACTTTAACCTCATGGAAGGCACGCCCTATTCACAAATGAAGAACACCACTATTTGACACTCGATTTGGTCAGAAGCTGTTTGGCGCCACCTGATGGTACAGATGTTTACTTGCGTCCAACGGGTTCAGCCAACTTCTTCAACCTCTTCTTTAGCTCCAGAGGAAACTTCTCGTAACATTTCTTGCACACTGGTTTCATGTCAAACTCCACAAACTTGTTCCTGAAAAGGGGAGAAAATGTAAGTTTCAACCACCACCATTTATCATTTTTCAAAGCGCTGAAACCTCTTGTTTCGGCAGCAGTCATACATGCAAATGTGAAAAAACGTGCTTAGCACTTTAAAATCCAGCTGCTACTATTTCTGACATTAAAATCCATGCATACGATTATGCAAAAACATACATGATGGATTATGGATGGCAACCTTACATAAATGCAATAAGAATACAAATAAGCACAAAGCATTAATCACAAAATGCAGACATGGGGGAAATATGAATTAACAGACATACAGAATTTTTTTTGTCATTTCACCCGTCATGCAGAATTTCAAATCAACCACAGCAAGATAACAGCTTTCAAAACAAACAAACTGAATGAAACAAAAATGCGAAACTTAGGAAATGGTCACTTCACGAAGAAAAAGCAAGCAAACACAGAGCAAGCAGACTGAAAAACCAACGTTGATGGATAAGAACGGAGACGCAGAGAGGATCGATGAAAAGAAAAGAGAGCAGATGGGTGGGGGTTAAAAAAAAAAGGGGGGGGGGGGTGTTAAACTTGTGAGAACATGGAGGAGAAGAGGCGAGGAAGTTTACAGACAGACGGCAGCGCGTTTCTTTTTTGTCCGTCTCTGCCGTCTCGCCTCTCTCGTTGGCGCGGGGCCAGACGGCGCCTGATTCTCCTCGGGGAAGCGACTGAAGCCGTGTTTACCCACAGGCTTCAGGTCGACCTCCGTAAACTCATCCCTGGTCTGACACCGCGGGGCGAGGGGGAGGCGAGGGGAGAGCGGGGCGGGAAAAGCATTCGGTTGGGAGGGAAGGATTAGTCGGAGAATGTAAAAGCAGCGCCAAGAGGAAACGTTTACGTCAGTGAGGGCCCAGCTACGTGCCACCATGGACGTGCCAACCGTACATCGAAAAGATGTGCACAAGCAGGATAGGTAGAAGAAAAAAAAAAGAATTAATTAAAGTGAGTGTGCGGTCATGGTGTAAGGCCAACGCTTCCTAGTCCCAAGACATGGGAACTTACTTGAGGGTGAGTCTGGTGTGGCAGGTGGAGCAGGAGAAACAGTTCACGCACCAGGCCTTGTTCAAGGCAGACACCACTGAGGGAAGGAAACATGAACGTAATTATCATGATTACAGACAATTATAAACTCCATAATGTGCGGATATGACCTGAGCCATATCACCGTCAACGTAGGAAGTGTAACGCGAGGCAAAGTCAAGATGGATCCGATTGTGTGTTTAGCCCTCGATGAAATGCACTTAGTCTGGGAAAGGGCCAGCACCCTTGGCTATGATATGTTTAGTTAAATATGGCGTAGGTAACAATGTGAGATTATTCTAGAAGGCCCATTGGTCTTGAGCTAGGAGGCTCAATGAAACCCTTAGTTCATCATTCTAGTTAGACACGAGAAACTTATCGTGTGAAGACTGCCTTACCGTCGCCCTCGATCACACGGTTGCAATGGTAGCACACATCTCCAAAGAGCTGGAGGGAACACACAAAAAATAAGGGGTATAGCCAATTCCAATACACAGCACACGTCCGTTGTTACAGCTTCCTAATTCATGCAATATTTACTGCAGGCAAGATTAACATGATGGTCGATGAATGTCTACTCGTGAAGTAAATTAAAGCCCTATTAATTACGTCTGTACACTATTTATGATTAAGATCGAATGCACATACGTCGTGGCATTGAACGGGCTGTCACAACCTTACAGACTCTATTTTGAGCGTTGTGAATGTTGTGAATCTGTGTATGTAAGTAACAGGTGGGTTATTCTAGGACAGGGGTGTGGTGTTGTGCATGCTTTACCTGGTTGTAGTGAGTCTCACAGTAGGCCAGGCCTTTCCTTTCATAGTGGCGGTGACCCAGGAAAGGTTTCTCACACTTGGCACACACGAAATGCTGCAAACACACACACACACACACACACACACACACACACACACACACACACACACACACACACACACACACACACACACGATGACGAAGAGTTACAGAGTCAGCTTTGGAGAAGTCCAAGTGCTGCTGGATATCGATGTTGAAGGAGCTGAAGGATGCTTTTCTCGGCAAAGTGCATTAACAAACAGCTTTGAAAACTTTCTTTGTTTTTTGTTTGTTTTTTAAAGAAGCGTCTCAATAAAAGATGGGCTAGTCACTATCAAAACACAAAAAGAAGCCATTGTTCACTCTGACGTTAGGGCAGGCAGAGAGAAACACGGACAAGCCCCGCCCCCCATGAGGGAAGGAATGCACACCTGGACAGAGGACAGGACCGGACAGGCCCAGAGTAATGATGTGCCCAATCCTAGACTCCTACGCCGCTCGATGTATTTGTAGTTCATGTTTACTAAGCGTGGCCTCCCAGCCAGCCTGGTTACTGTATTTGGTGATGGAATGTGTCTAGCTGTTTATGAAACACTTCGTCTAGCTCCATCCTTGGAGGTGGGAGGATTGTGGCTTCCATTCTAACGGTGTAACTGTTTAGGAGTCTTGTCTGCCACGGGTGAAGTTTGAGTGTGTGCGCGGGTGGGGGGGTGTCACTGAAGGAGTCGTTCTCTATTAATTATGTCAAAGTGAACTTCACATGGCAGATATTGTCACTGCGCTCATAGTACGAATGGCTACGTATAAGCTGCCCACACACTGAGCACACACGGTGCTGAGTGAGGGAGTGAAATAGAAAAATGGAGAAATAAAGTTCGAGAACGTAAAAGAAAAAGAGAAAAACGACTTCTGTGGAGTGAGGAGACCGTGAAAGAAAAAGACACAAGGAATCCGCAAGCTCAAAACAAACCCAACAAAACGGTCTCCGACTCAGCGAAAGCAAATTCAATTTCTGATACCAAAAAAAGGGCACCTATTAGGATCTGTCCTCAAGGAACGTGTTAAGAGGATTTAGACCGGGCCCGCCTCGCCCCCCTTCTCGCCACGCACCTCCACGTGCCACTGTTTCCCCATGGCGTTGACCACGCGTCCCTCGATGGGTCTCCTGCAGGCGCCGCAGATGGGCACACCCATCTTGTCGTGGCAGGGCAGGCAGTAGAGCTCCCCCTTCAGCTCCCTGGCGTCCGCCGTCAGCTCCTTCCTACGGAGACAGGGCGACGGAGGCAAGGGGATGACACGATGATGAAGGAATGATGGTTATCGTCAAAATAAACTCTTACTTAAAAGGCTACGTATTGTGTTAAACGATGGCTGTCTCAGGCGCAAAACACAGGACTACGATGTTGTTGAATTGAAAATAGGGTCGGATCCCGCAATACGTTGTCCGTCCCCCAACATGCCTTCCAGGAGGAGGAGGCGCCGTTGCTACGGTAACAGGGAGGCACGCTGACACCCACCCACAGTTGCTGCAGCTGAAGTGGTCCGGGTGGTACGGGTCGTTCTTAAAGATGAGGGGCTGCTCCTCGATGATGGCGTGGCACTTCTGGCAGATGTACTTGCCCAGTCCGCGCGCTTTCTCACGGTTGTGGCACGGACGACACAGGTGCCTGGCAACGACAGAGAGAGAAACTGATGATGGACAGCTGGATGATAGCCAAGATCCCCCAAATGTGGTATCAATGTACTCCAGGCAAATGTAACGCTTTACAAACACTACTTCTGTTTTTGGGTATTTTGGCTCCGTTCTAAGTAGTTCCTGCCTGCCAAGTCATAAGAATGTATTTGCTCAGAATGACCCTGTGTTATACTGTGCACTTGACAAATAAAACACTTTAAACTTTCATAACATTTTGAAATATAGCAACACTCATAATTTGTAATACAATAACAAGAGGAGCAAATCTATATCGAAGTGCTGGTACACTGTACAATACTACACGCGACAGAGCAATAGTAAACCAAAAAAACAACACAAAAATCGAGCAGAAGGGCTGTTACGCGATAGGTTGGGAGGCGCTCACCTGCCGGCATTTTTGACGAATCCCACGTCAGCGAGCACGGCCTGGCAGATGTCGCAGCAGAAGCAGTCAGGGTGCCAGCTGTTGTTCATTGCCTTAATCACTCGTCCAATGATGAACTCCCCTAGTGGCACGTCACAAAGAACAGGTAGGGTTTCACTTCAGGTGTTAATTGGGGAATGTGAGCTAGTAACCCGGCGCACGTGTGTGTGTGTGTGTGTGTGTGTGTGATTAACGCTCACCACATTGATGGCAGCATGGCGCAAACAACATCTGGAAGTCGTGCTCGCAATACTTCCTGCCTTCAAACTGCAGCGCGAGAGAAAGAGAGAGAACTCTTAATTTAAATGCTACTTTGCATTTATGAGACATTCTACAATCCGTGCTAATTGCGTGCATTCTTTTTACATGTGTAGAGTTTGAACATCTGTTCTGACTTATGTGGTGCATATAGTGATATATATAATATATATATATATATATATATACGCACACACATACAGTGGAACTGAGTTAGAATAGCATGTTCATGAAGTTTGCGAAGGTTTTCTCCCACAAATAATATAGTCAACTCAAGAATATAGCTGATTTCATTTATTGACTGCACTGTCACTGCACATGCACAGTTAGCAAATGTACTGAAACATAAGGTAACTTGGTAAGGCAAAGGTATTTTACCTAATGGGGAACTTTGTGTGGTAAGTTTAACTGGAGGGAACCAAAAGCTTTGAAATACCATTGCTCTCCAGGTCCAAATGCGCTTAAGAAAAGCTGGGTACTCGAAACGTCACCACGGTGATGATACACTTTCACGACAGCAGCATCATTTAGTGTGCAGACTCTATTTATCAGTTTTTCAAATACACTATAGAACAGCACCTAACATTTCTCACTTCGATGCAAGTACAAGTTGTACTTGTACTCTTTTCCATATGATAAACGCCCACCTCATAGAAGAGTCCCTCTGGGAACTGCTGGAAACACTGTGCGCACACGAAACACTGCTCATGGTACAGTTCTCCGTTACTGTTCACCATCTTCTCCACAGGCGCAAATCCGCTTTTGCAGCGCTCGCAAGCGGCGTTGGCCAGGGCATTCGCCATGTTGCTGCAAATTAGAAGAGGGAGAATGTGACATTAAAGACAGCCTAATGATTGGGATTGACCAGTCCATACCAGAATGATTGAGAAGGGCACGTTTTGTTTTAAATGCCACGCATTTCTCGACCGTTCCCCTGATTTGTTATTCCAGGCGAGCGTTGCCAATTCTGCCTTACATTTGAAAAGTAGCCAGTATCACATCATGTAATCAACGCAGACATATGAGACCTATGGTAGTCTCAGTCACTTAATGCACCAAACTAGCTTAAAACAGCTGTGATTGATCGAATAAATAGGCTTAGAGGCAGACTGATTAAAGCTTCCCCAACTCCCCACCAATATTTTGGCAGGGGAATCAGAAACACATTTAGAACAGGGCCAAGGACACAAGAATCTCCTTGCAACCTTCTAATGTTTATTGAATCTGTCTTAAGTTACTCACTGACCACACTGACTGTTATGTAGACAGCTGTCGCCTTGGACACAGTATGGGCATGTCCATGTAATGGAATGGGATGTGTAGCAACACTTGGTATCCACCGCACTAGAATTATTACACACCAGCTATTACCGTTCCCTATATTGCTCATGCAAGAGCAACTTTTTCCACTGTCTCGCCCGCTCATTATTTGACAAGCAAAGAATTGAAAATTAAAAAACTTTTCCTTCAACTTTCAACCGCAACTGGCCCTGACTTTGCAATTGATCTTTTCTGCTTGGAAAATCTCAGTGCCCCCGTTAATATATTAGGAACTATTTTGTGTCTTTTAGTTAACCTGAAGCTAGCTAATTAGCTAACCATTTATTGAACAATCTAATGTCGACAACGTAATATTGATGTCATGTTTAGTGTTGTGTGTATTAGTCTGTAGGTAGCTAGTCGTTTTCCTCTATCTATTTTTATATTATATAGATAGCAAATACATTGTCAGATATAAGATGTGTCACACTGACATTAGTTAGCTTAGTGCTTCTACTTTAGCGTGGTAGCAAAGTACTCGAGTAGACTAACGTTACAACTTAGTTAACAATCCTTACCTGCCCGTCATTCCTGCCACCCCCAGCATCACCTCCAACGCCACTATTTGGGAAAAGTTCTGTAGATTCCTCTTCGTAACTTAATAGTGGAGCGAAGAATCAAACCTTGTTGATGAAACGAAATTAATTGAACTCTTTTGAACGAGTACTTGCATTAGCCTAATGCGAATCGAGCTACCAAGTCCAACGATTCCAATCTCTTCTGAAAACTCCGGTCAAACATTGTATTCCTGTACTGATGTGTCGTTCGTGAACGATTCGTTCATTTTGAACAAATCCTTAAAATGACTCGGGACCAAAAATTTGCGTTATGGAGCAAAATTCCTTTTGGTCGCGCATGCGCAACAACAGCTGTGTTCGAGTCATTCGTTAATTTCTTTCAGAATAGTTTGTAAATGAAACAGAAATCAATGGTTCATTCTTCAAATGGGTCTTCGGGTCTGAGTCGTTTGTCCCCCTGTGACAATATAGTCACTTTAAAGCAGTTGCAAAATACTCCATTGGTGAAACGTCTCCCCCGTCTGCCAGTCCCCCGTCCAATGAACCAAATGAACTAAAAGATTTGTTCATATCACTGAATAAGGGTTAAAGAACCAATTCACTAAAATGAGCCGATCTTTCCACCCCTATACTAATTTTTCCTGGTGCAGGGCAGGTCTATCATGAGGAACTGAGTCCATTGTGTTCGTGGTACTCAGCCTGTTTGGACCAACAGAATCACATGATTACTATGTGGTTGAAGAATGCTGTCTACACCGGAGTAGGTGGGGAACGTGAGCTCATATGGCAGTGCCAGTGTGATCACTGAAGTTCACTGTTAAACTGATTTAGCCAATTTGGTCGGAATTGTTCGTGACAAAATTGCTTCAGACCAGGTAGACCGCTCAATAACTGGGAAAAATGTATAAAATGAATGAATGCATTATCATTTGCAAAACAGATTGACCCAACAGTTGAAATTAACACCCTGCTCTTATGCAGAATTTACAAAACTGGCACACGAGGATTTGACACCGAGAGATTTCAAGAAATTAAACATTTAGACCAGAAATGATCATAGTGAGCAGTGTTGTGTTTTAGGCTGCGTGAGTGAAAGACCCTGTTGAGAACTAAACCCCGATCTGAGTTAGAAGTTCTGCAGTGCATGTTGAAATAGCCTCACCACTTAGGTTCAGTTCTTGCTAGATAATATGTAACAATGTACAGTACACAAAACAATTGGAACTAATCAACACTAGTATATTACTAATATAGTATTTTACGATATATTCCGTATGGACAATATTTATTGTTTGAAAGGCTATACATAACCCGACGTTTGTCATGTCATTTGGCCTGAGTATCAAACGAATAGGTCTACAGAAAATGTATTGTTGAAAATTACATTTCAATAATTTCGTTTTCTTCTTTTTTTTTTTACATTTCGGGATAGACACGCATTTGACAATCTTTCTAATTGAGGCTCAAATGGTTGGGCACAATGTTAAGTAATGAATACAATTAACAACAATAATAAAAAAGTTTACATGGAGCGGAGGCGGGGGGGCCTGTATGGTCAATGATGCGCCGGAAAGTGTAAACAGTGCGCCGGAAAACGTCACGCCAGAGCTGAGAATTCCGGCTGATTCATTGTAACTTAGCTAGAAACGTTAGCGAAGTGAACAGACTACTTAGAGAATTGTGTATATTGTTTTGTATTTACATATTAACAGCAGGTAAGTTGAAAACATTCATATACTAGTTACTGCTACATAGTAGTAGGGTAATAAAGAGTGCTAAACATTACTGTATCCCAAGTATTGTTTTGGGTTTTGTTAGCCTTGTTGAACGTGATCAAGCTAACGGTTTGCTACTTTTAGCGTTGATATTTTTGATAAATTGTTATCTTAAGTGTCGTTAATTTTTTGTTACTGTCGTTATGATGGTAAGTTGTGGCTAGCTCATCAGTTCTAAGTTACCTTACTAATCAACACTTGCATACATTCGATCATGTGTGAAAGTGTAATTTGTCAAACGCCAGCTAACCAGACAGTTTAGGTAGCAAGCATATTTACATTGAAGTATAATTTAAATGAAAGTACAAATGACGTTTGCCATTTGAAAAATAAAAAAAACGGAGAACATCTGTTATATGTTTGTCAAAGTAATTTCTGATAAGTTTCCTAAAGATAGTAAACATTGTGTCCTTTAACAGGGATAGCGATGGATCGGCTGTTGAGGCTTGGAGGCGGTATGCCTGGGCTTGGTCAGGTAACTAGTGACGACAAATAGATGTTTACTAACTCATATAAATCTTCAACAAAATTACAAATGACTTTGCTATTGAATCTTAATTTTATTTGAAAAATTGCGGCAATCTACTTAAATGTTGTCAACTTTGAGTTTTTTTTTTTCTTTCTTCGTTGATCTCTGTGTAAATTCCCACACGGACGTTTTTTGGTGTGTTTGTGTTCCAGGGCCCCCCTACAGATGCCCCAGCCGTCGACACAGCAGAGCAAGTGTACATTTCTTCTTTGGCACTGCTCAAGGTAAGATCTGTCATTCTGTGTCTTAATGCAGGGTTTCCCTTTAAAAATGCTTCATAGTAATCCAAATTATAGGGTTGGTACTTTGCATTATATTTTATTGACCTATTTTGTTATATAATGTCTGCATTAGCGTTAGGTGTTGAAGAGACACAAGAATTTCATTGCATACTTTTGCCGCTGTAAACGTTATGCATATGACAATAAAAAACCTTGAACCTTGAAATTAGCTAAATTCACATTGAAAGTAGTCTATCAGCCATCAGTAGGTATCAGTGTGTTGCCTACTTCTGTGCATTACATGTTTGATTTGTGTTTAAATCATAGATGCTGAAGCATGGGAGAGCTGGGGTTCCCATGGAGGTCATGGGTTTGATGCTGGGAGAATTTGTTGACGACTACACAGTACGGGTAATTGATGTCTTCGCCATGCCTCAGTCAGGAACGGTGAGTTCTCTCTCTCTCTCTTGAGTATTTTTATTTGATATCTACGTAAAATATAATATTTCCCTGGAAAGTAGTTTTGATACAATGATAAACTTCAGTTGACGTTTTGTATTAATCACATTTTAAGTTAAAGGCCAGTTCTAGAAGGCCTCTCTAGCATGAAGTGTGTTTCTGCTTTGCTATGCATGTTCAATTGCTTTGGTGTCTTCTCTCCCCGTGCCTGCCTGTGACATGTAGGGTGTGAGTGTGGAAGCTGTAGACCCGGTGTTTCAGGCCAAGATGTTGGACATGTTGAAACAAACCGGCAGGTAAAATGAAACAAACGCTACATTCCATCCCCAAGTCGTCGTAATAACTTCATTCTTTCAAGACAAACGAACGCCAAAACACTTTACACCCTTAACCGGCATCCTCCTGACAACTCTCGACTGCGTCTTGTCCGCGTGCGCCGATTGGTTTTGTTCTCGCCCCCCAGGCCCGAGATGGTGGTGGGCTGGTACCACAGTCACCCGGGTTTCGGCTGCTGGTTGTCCGGAGTGGACATCAACACGCAGCAGAGCTTTGAGGCTCTGTCAGAGAGGGCCGTGGCCGTGGTGGTAGACCCCATCCAGAGCGTGAAGGGAAAGGTACGTCTCTCCGCCCGCAGACACAAACGTTCTTCCCACGAACAAACGGAACGGTTTAAACGAGACGCATGTTTCTTGAACACCGTTTTTATAGGTTTGCGATGTTTTAACTCTACTACTGTAAATAATGTTCATTATTGTTTCGGGATTTATTTACTTTTTCAAGTTTGTTAAGCGGTATGCGTTTAACAAACCTTGCTGTTAATATCTGACCTGAGCCTAGCATCAGCACACCTGTTGTTTTGTATTCTGTGTAACTGCGTAAGTTATTCTTTCGGGAGAAGGCCTGTTGTTCAACAATAATTTCTCATTGTATTTATGTAGCACTTGTCTGAATCCCAAAGATGCTTTAATCAGCTATAGATGATAACTGTGTCATCTGGTGCAGCTGGTATGTGACCCTGTTTTAGTGGAAAGGGCTGCAGTTCAAACCTGTATCTTTTTGTGCAGGTTGTAATCGATGCCTTCAGACTTATCAACGCCAACATGATGGTGCTCGGCCACGAACCGAGGCAGACCACCTCTAACCTGGGCCACCTCAACAAGCCCTCCATTCAGGTAAACGCGCCGCAGCCTCCCGTTCGATCCTTTCATCGGCATGGTCCAATACGTGGACAGCAATCATGAATTGGTTTATACCTGCGGATACACCTACGTAATGAATGGCTTCGTTGAATAAAGGAAGCGTGTTTCTCAACGTGGATGGGTCGTGTTGCTCAGCGGTTTGTGGTTTTTTGTTGGCAGGCTCTTATCCATGGACTGAACAGGCACTACTACTCCATCACCATCAACTACAGGAAAAATGAACTAGAGCAAAAGGTTTGCACTGCCTGAACTGTACATTCACTGTGGGTCGTGTGGGTTATGATTGTCTCGGGATTGGTTTGGGCCCCTCCTGTTCCGTCTGTAGGTCACCGTAGAAAAAACGTTTTTGATGGGTGGATGGATACGAAATATAACCTATGACTTCCTCAGTACTTTGTGTCGATGTTCGGGGCTGACCCCCACGGCCGGCGTGGCTCAGAACCGCTAGGCTCTCCCTTTATCTCCCCGTGCGATGACCTCTCTGTGACCTCTCAGATGCTCCTGAACCTGCACAAGAAGAGCTGGATGGAGGGCCTGACCCTCACCGACTACAGCGAGCACTGCAAGCTCAACGAGAACATCGTCAAGGAGATGCTGGAGCTGGCCAAGAACTACAACAAGGTACGCGTCCGCGCGGAGGAGAGCCCGGTACGGAGTCAAACCCGTGGGGCTGTGTTGGAAAGCCTTTTCATAGGCTGTGTCAACGGGGAGGGGGGGTGTAAAGGTGCCTCATTGGTCGTAAATGGAGCCCCCACTGCCGACATACACTGCTGGCATTGCCAAAATCAAAATGTGTATTTTATTAGTTGTCCTCCTCTCGTAAATTCTTTTTCCTTTTTTTTTTGATTTCGACCGAGGTCGCCGAAGTTATTTCCCATTTACAGATTACCGAAAGTAAGGAGCCTAGTTTCCTAGCAACACAAAACACCCGGAGCTGTTGGGAACGCGAGCTCCGTCCGCGTTCTTTGTCTTTTAAGGTTTCCCGGAAACCCTCGCCTCTCTTCTTAATCCTAACTTCTTTCTGAAGCCAATACCTTATTTAGAATGCTCAGAATGATCCTGTATTATACTGTTCACTTGACAAATAAAACACTTTGAACTTATTGTGTGTATTTGTTTTCCGTTCCACAGGCGGTGGAAGAGGAGGACAAGATGACCCCAGAGCAGTTGGCCATCAAGAATGTGGGAAAACAGGTCACTGACAAATTTCCATTGAACCACATAAGTGAACAGTTCCTCAATATAATTTGCTTTTGGGGAAAATGAACCACACAAGCAAGGCAATCCTTTGGGATTTTGATTTGCCTTGAAATATAAATGTTGAATTATAACATCTCTCACAGTTATATTTTGGTTTCCCCTCGTAGGATCCCAAGAGGCACCTGGAGGAGCATGTAGACGTTCTGATGACATCCAACATTGTCCAGTGCCTTGCCTCAATGTTAG
>JAVQJS010057435.1:0-11591 GCA_036024795.1 Galaxias rostratus | reverse complement strand
CCCCCCCCCCCCCCCCCCCCGCGCGCCCCCACCCCCACGCACCCCGGACCCCCACCCCGGCCCACCCTCGCCCCGCCAGGGGGGGCCGGGGACAGAGGAGGTCCAGAAGACAAACAGGGGACATTAGGTCAGACAGTAGCGGCTTCTAAATGTATTTCCTGATATGTAATAAGGACTGAGCTGCCAGATGAAAGTCCATGTCAGGTACCGGCATCCTCAGTAGTGGATTAGAGGCGGTAACCATAGAGAATTCACTCACGTCAATCCTCTTGATTCGGTCCTCAAACTCCAGCGTCTTGTTGAAAGTGTAAACATTGATCCTGTATGATGAGTCCCTCTGAAGAAATGGGGACTGGTGTGGAGAAAGAGAGAAAGAGAGAAAGAAAGAAAGAAAGAAACGGTGATTATCACCCAAGCCATTATTATCGTATGGTTTTAATATGGATGATATCTCATTTAAGTATAAATGCATATTAAACGTTTTATAGGTAACAACAAGCTGTTAAGTTATAGAGGAACCCTACAGTTTTGCACTAATAACTTTACCATAAACTCAGTAGGGTATTTTAAGAGGGAGCTCCTGAGTTGGCTGTGTGTGTTTCCATGACCCCACAGTTCAAATGCAGACCTACGTTAACAACATAGAAAGACAAAGTTAATTATAAATCCTGACCTATTGAACAAAAAACGTCTAAAACCATCATGGTTACACATAGGTTATAACGTGCACAATGATTATAGCATATGCTTTTAGGTATAATAGTAGATGTGTGTGTGGTCCAAACAAAGATTTGTTTTTGTCCAGCAGATGAAGATGATCATACTTGGCACAGACGGATCTGGCCATGATGCCCCTGACGTCGTCCTCACATAGGCCATTCAAACGCCAGAACGGAGACTACAGAGATAGGAAAAACGAGAGAGAAAATGGGGGAGGGGGATTATTGACAACACTGCTAAAAAGCACAGACACCGTGTCCGGAAAGACAGTGTTGTACCCGCTAACACTAATCTATGAATCGATCCTTGATTTTACAGAGTTCCAACACAACACAGTGAACAAACAAACTGCTAGGGCTTTAGGGTATCAATTTGGCAAAGATTGAGGCAGCGTTCATTTGCAATCTTTTACAGTTTATTCGGGAACAAACAAGGATCCAACTGTTTATGGTACAAGCACGCCGTTCGTATCGGAGCCATGAGTGCATGAACAAATCACAAACAAAGGTGAGTCAACAATAATCATGACACGAACCAACTCAGTTTGAAAGAGTTTGTGAGCTTTGAGACATGAAATGTACTGTAGCCCGGTTACATTACTCGCCTTTTCTTCGAAGTCATCAAATGGATGTAATGGTTTCCCCCTCAGGGCAAGAAGTGCCTTGATCTCCTGTTCCATAAATGTAATAATTAGTATTCATGATGTTACTCCAGTAGTTTACAAAAGTTGCTAGATTATTTTTTGATGAAATAGCTAGATCGCCGGTAAGATTTGGAACTCATTCAGACTACTTAAGCGTTTCCAATCGATACATTGTTTAATAATATACAAATGTTTGGTATGAATGGGGAAACTAAATATAATATGGATTATTTAACCATACCGGTAATCTAAAATCAATATTTTCCTGAGCAAGATGTAGCAAATATTGTAGGCATGATCTGCCACAGTGGGCTGCCATGTTTTCTCTGACTCATAAATGGGTTCGGGTTGAAACTGACTAATTAAAAATAAGGTTCCACGCTGTCCTCATTATCGAAATGTGATTAAAATGAATACTGAAAATGTATGGGACAAATAAATAGACATGGAAAAAAAACACTTTCATGCATTCAAATATTAATTTTATTGTAAGTAATACTACCCATTGAAACCATTTTTTGTATAGGTTTACATTAATAAAAATAAAAAAAGATCTTCAATTTTGCCGCTGAGGCTGTTTATATACGCCCCTGGCATTGGCATACTAACATACAGTAACTCTATAAGCTGCTTTACTTCAAAACGGACTAAACACTGACAAGAGCGAACGGGGACAACCCTGCAACCATTGGACCGTCGTTCTACAACCACCTTCCCATTGGAGAACTTGGATTGTCCGTCAGTATTTATTTTCTTCTGTTCGGTGAACTATCTATGGGGTCAACATCGTTACGGTTGAACGGTTCTGCATCTCAAAGTTCCGATACATGGGCAATGTTGTCAACTGCAGAATTTACCGCAGGTAAAGGAGTGATTAAGTCTTTCTTTCAGTAGACTTGTGCAGGTAAATGAACGTGTTCGATACCATCGACCTTAGCTCTATACATGTAATACTATCTCTGAGAACTCATAGACTGCACTCGACATAAAGCGCTGTTTATCATCAGTCAATTCATATAGTGAGGAGTTATGTCCGTTTTCCTATGTAAATCAACAACTTTTGTGAACAGTGGGGAAAAAAGTACTTTAAAAATTTTATTAAGTTATTAATGTGTGAAAAAACAGCGTATCGGTGTTCCAGAATAGGCTATTGACACGTTTTAATGCGTTCTTCAATGTCACATTCAAACTGTTTGCTTGCTTTCTGTTTGCTGATGTCCAGAAGGGAACAATGACCCGTGCATGAGATGAAGACGCTTCCTCGGAACAAGTGAAGCCTGTCATCAATGAGGTAATGTAGGCTCTGAATATAAACGGCATTTACAAAAACAACAATAGTGTTTTTGAAAAGGGAGGTTATATCATGCGCCCAAATAGTGGTGCAAGCCTTGGCATAGACTACAATGTCAAAGTCTAGGTACATCTGACACAAATACTTGTTGCTGTTAAATAAGGCAGAATAGAGATGGCCTCGGTGGGACCTGACTGCTCACTCAGCATGTGTAAGGTTATAATCAGCGCATAGTATGTAGACACAATATTATCCGCTGTTTTCTATTATAATGCTGACAGATACTTTCACTGATTATAAACATATTGACTCCTAAAATAACGTATTACGATGTTAAATATGTAAATGAGGCATTATTCCTACGCATATTTTTGTATCTTTAAACATATGAATTGCAACTAAAGAAATGTTATGATGTGAAAACAGGTTCGGCCGTGTGTGTTTGAGGTGACCTGAGGGGAAACGAAAAATGGACGCCGACGGCCGCGTTCCACCCGTCACACCTCGCGCGCCGCTCGCCGACGACCGCGCCGCGTGCGTCGTCTCCGTGAAGGACCTGAAGGAGAACTGGCAGCAGTGGTCCGACGACCACCAGGACTACCAGAAGAAGAACCACTTCAGCCACGCCGACAAGCCCGGCGCGGCGCTCCCTCGGCGGGGCCAGGACGGCTACGGGAAGCCCCCCGAGGGCTCCATGACGGAGCGGAGAGGGAGGGACGCTCGCACGCACGTCGGCCGCGAGGTGCAGGAGCTGTGCCAGGCCATCAGGGACATCGGCCAGAGTAGCATCGGGGAGGACGGGGAGAGGGCCACCACGGTGAGGTTCGGGAGGTTGTTCGACCACTACGTCAGCATATCGGACAAGGTGGTGGGCATCCTGCTGAGGGCCAGGAAACAGGGCCTGGTGCAGTTCGAAGGAGAAATGCTCTGGCAAGGCAGGGACAATGGTGTGGTCATCACTCTGCTGGCCCAATGACTGTCACGCTGCCCGTTGATTGATGGTCTACCAGGAAGTAGACAGAGGGACTTCCAGAGGGAAATAGGCACATTTCTCTGCAAGCTTAGGTCTTTAAGGACTAGAGTTTCCATTGCTGTTGTTGTTGTTGTTGTTGTTGTTGAGAGTCACATGTGATGCCTTTGTAACTCTACAAAATCTGAAGGAAGGGTGTAGAAAAACTGACAGTCATTCCAAATAATAGGAGAATCTCCAAGGGCTACGCCTAAGTGGGGGTGTAAGAGTAACAGCAAAGCCTACAGTTGTAGTTAGGGACCAAAAGCGACGTAAGCGTCGTCAGGCAACATAAAATTACTTCAAACCTTCCAACTATTTACCCCTCTGAGTCTAGTCTGGTCCATTTGACTTTTACTTACTCCATTCTTTTCATGTGACATAAGTGCCCATGTTTTTAACAGTCAGAATAGCTAATGGGGTTTTATTCCAAAGCCAAAGACAACCCGAAGCCAGCCAGTGACATACTACACGGCGGTAAGAAAAACCTGATCCCTGTGACCTGAATGGACACAGAACTTCCTGCTAGCCTGTAATTTAGACGGCCAGGTGAGTATTCATTAGCAGGGAGGTGAAAAGTTACATGAAGCACAGCTCAAGGTAAAAATACAAGCCTGCACGTGTTATGCTTGTCTACAGACCACTTACAGGGATATGACTAGGGTCCTCCAAGGCTTTGTCTCTCAAATTAACACCAGAGATACGTGAGTGATAGTGTTGTTTACATTTGGGGCTTAGTTTGTCTTGGCAACCCCTTAAATTCACTCTATGAATAGATGACTGGTAGTACACATTCTCCGAATGTGAGAGCTCCGAATATTCATCCCCATCCAGGTCAAATCAAATGTATGTCTTTCCTTTCCACTAACTCAAACCAAAGCTTGTTATCCGATGACCTGTCTGTAGCTAGTGTTATGACAATTGCACAGCTGTAGCTGTGGAGTTATGGTTGACTTACGCATTAACAGAGCTAACGAAACATGGCTAACTCTTGGATAAAGCTCAGTGTGTTGACTATAGTATTTTGGTGTTAAGGTAAGGTAACGCTTTACTGTTTGAAAGATGTCAACCCTACGTTCACCTACTATTTATATCACCCATCTTTTTGATACGCAAGAATGCCCAAATTACTTTTCTACTCTCACATCTTTGCAAAACACAAAAATGCTGCTGAGATTATAACGGTTAATACATTGTTTAGTGCAGAAATAATTGAGGAGACCACCAGTCAGAGAAAGCGAATTATTCCCGAAAAGTTCCTTTTTGTGTTTTATTTACAATTGTACACTTTAATTAATACTGACGTAGCAGGGTTTAACTGAAATTGTTTATGGTGAAACAACATTGTTAACCAAGGGGAACCACTATGAAGAAGGGACTGCTAGTGACCTCCTCAATGTTTTGTTAAAAAGAAACATACGTGTGCTTTAATCACGTTGTTTTTGTTCTTCTGCTAATATACCAGATGTGGTATGCAGCAATAACTAACTTTGTGATAACTTTTTCAACGCCACATAATGAACACTGACGCAGGAAAGCAGCAACGTATAATTTATTAAAACCTATATATTAAAAATGTATCAAGACCCACTATTTTTCATCCACCGTATGAATAAACATGAAGCAGCATGTCGGAGAGTCATCGCATTCCTAACTGTTCAGTAATATTGACAAAGAAAAAAAACACCATAATTTGTCCGTGCTGAAACCGAGATTTCCCAATTATTACTCCGCATTCTTCACCAGCACATTCCAATATAAAAGCATGCGATTACTGTGATTATCTGTTTCATTGTCATTTAATTGTAATTCCCTGAATTGTTATTAGTGTTTTTCACTGCATACACCAGCGATGCTTTTTTTAAGCAAATGTACATACTGTTGAATACTTTACCATTATGGCGTGAATATGAGGCGTTCACGTATTTCAGTCATGCATATCAATCCGTTCGATTCAATTAAGTGAATCAAACCTCCGACGCGTTCTTTCCTTTGATGAACGTATTTGTAAGCACGGGGAAGTCATACGTTAACATACTAGATCTTAACTGTGTATTGTATCTATGTGCTATGCATTTGTCGGACAACAGTATAAAATACCAAACCATCTATATAATAATACACTGACATGTGACGGATGAAGTCCTCCCTAAATGTTTTCACTGTTCATCAGTAACCTTGCCTATTTATCTTATTTTTTACTGTTCTTCACAGTCTTTCTTTTTAAACCAAAAAATTGAGGTTTGTTTCCATATAGGTGTCTTATTCACTTAAATTTGTATTTATACTTAGATCATTTATATTTGGTTTTGTTTTTTAATTACTCAAAACCTCAAAGCCCTTCATGAGCTATTGCAGGAAACAAAAAAAGTAAAAGGCTTTTCTATTGGTCGTCAGTGCAAGGAAGCAGCCAATCACTGTGCAGCTCATCAAACTGCAGGAAATAATGTTTGTCATTTTAATTTGACCCTAAAATTAAATACTGCTCGGATTTTTCTGGATGAGGTTTCAGCTTCTTGTTTCAACTCAGCACCATAGCGATCCCCATGGAGACAAGCCAGGGATCAGGATCCAGGAAGTGGATCCATACAACAATCCTGACTAGATCTCCAAACCGTCCGGATCAACAGGTATCCGTCTCTCAGTTGGAATCTCCTTTAGAGTTCAGGTGCTGTATCAACTGGTCCGCCTATAGGAGACCCAAAGGAAATTGAAAATCACGCCATTGACAAACACTGTGACATTTTAATAACCTTCAAACAACTTGAATAAATTTCAATAGACAGCAAAAACAAAACATCTCCAACAAACTCATAACGGTTGTGAAAGTGGTTGATGAAACAAAGTCAGTTCAGATGAGCGTTCGATAAGTGTGTGAGGGCTACAATAACATCCTGAGTGAGGCAGAGAACAAAAGGCAACTGTTGGAACAATCCGGAACAACAGATCCATTACACATCGGTTGTCCCTCCATGCATGGACAGTACCCTCACTAACCAAAACAAGGTCACAAAGGGCTGCCAAACTTGCTTTTTAAGCCACAAAGAATATCTTTGAATTTAAATATATCAGAAACAAAAGCTGCTGACTGTAATAATAAGATAACCCCCAGATGTGATAAAGATCAAAATGGATAATTAAGTCTAAAGAGAAGCTTACGGTGATGAACCAATAGGAGTTGAGTCTGTAGAAGAGGCGGGACATGAAAGTCATTTGACTGGCAGGTGCTAGAACGTGAAGATGCAGGTGGGACACAGAACAGAAGGGAGGCCAATGGAATCCAAACCTGAGGGGTAGGCAGAGCAACGGGCCACAAAATATAAAAATACAACTATTTCCTGTCAACATTTTTCATCAACCAGCTTCACTGATACCAAATGGATGTACTCATTATAGTTATTATGGTATTCACATAATGAAATAGAGGGGTAAACTGGAAATGGGCATGTTTAGTCTACAAGCTCCACTGATTGAAGCTGTCTTTGACCCCTCCCCTAACCAAGTGAAGTTGACTCTTTGACCCCTCCCCTAATCAAGTGAAGTTAACTCTTTGACCCCTGTTCTAACCAAGTGACGTTGACTCTTTGACCCCTCTCCTAACCAAGTGACGTTAACTCTTTGACCCCTGTTCTAACCAAGTGAAGTTAACTCTTTGACCCCTCTCCTTACCAAGTGACGTTGACTCTTTGACCCCACTCCTGACCAATTGAAGTTGACTCTTTGACCCCTGTTCTAACCAAGTGAAGTTGACTCTTTGACCCCTCTCCTAACCAAGTGGAGTTGACTCTTTGACTCCTAGCTAGCACTAGTACTTAACTCAACATTGGTCAGGCCGATCGGTAGTTCTAGACCTGGGAATGTCCCATTTGTACCTGACATCGTTAAGGTCCGTTGTGTTATTTTTCTGTAGAATCTCTTTCCCGGTCTGCACCATCTTTTCCACTAGGGGGAGACAAAACCACAGCAGAAGCTTCTGGTCAGAGGAAAATGAAAACAAGAGGGAGGTCAATTTTGTCTGGTGGTATATTTGGTATATGGAACATATTTCGTACAATATAATGATTATATTAATGTTTATGAAATCTTCAGAAAACATGATATCTAGGATACCGCACAGCAGAGTAGATGTTGGTTTGTTTGTTTGTTTCTGATTACTGTTTAGTTGTGTACATCTTTTATGAAATAGGAGACAAAACCAACAGATGCCTCTAAATTAAGAAACAACCTCTACCGTGCAGATGGACCATACCATTGCACTTATAGTTATCAACATAACAAATACTATATAATTACGTAGGGAAATAACGTTGATCAGAAGTTTGAGAATGTTCCGCAATGAGGCCAAGGGAGCAATCGGGTCCGCTTTAAAGAAACTAGCAGATCTAATTGCATCTGGACAGGTATAAAACTCACAGCTATGGAATAACACAAATATAGCCTACTACAATGCAGCAACAAAAGGCAACTGGACAATCAGTAAAACAGCAGACTGGAGGATGCTAGGAAATAAGATTTGAAACAATGCCTACATGTTATATTTAGAAGGATCCAAAGAGAATCCAAACCTTGCATCCCAATGTGGACTTTATTATCTGTCTACTTAACATACCTAATGGAATATGTTCCTTTCCAAGTGACTTGCAGTTCCCAACATGTTTTGAAGGCACTACCAAGTAATGGTGGGGGGCACCTGGTTTGATATCTCTGAAACAAGACACCTCTTCATCCTGTAACAAGAAAGTAAAAATAACTTATTTGTATTAAATATCTAAGATGTGTTAAACCGGTATAATTGCTGTAGGTTCAGCAGAAAACGTTTTCTCACAAATCGGCCTATGCTAACAAGCTAGCTCAGTCTACGTTTTTGTTGCCGGCGCTGTAAGCTAGTCAGATCTTACAAGAATTACGTCAACAAAACAATAGTTTATGTTGGGTGTCAGCTACCTAGCTGACGTTAGCTAGTGTTACTTACTGAAAGCAGAAGCTCCGTGTTCATTTCCTTGTTGGTTATTTTACAGAATATACATTTTTTGTCATAACCCTCGCCTTGATACAAAATTGGTTTGGTAACATCAATTTGAGCACCTTGTGCAAGTTCGCTTCCTGCCATCGTTTGTGTTGGTGACTGGATGCTAGCTGTCACTGCATTCGGTCGATGTGATTTGATTCGATTAAGGCGGCCAGTCAGTGCAGGGAAAGCAAACCATTTACGATGTGAAAGATCGAAAGATGGACACCAGGTGGCGACAAGAATCTTCCGACGTAAAATGTGTTGAAAAACTTTGGTTCGAGTCTTTAAAAAAATTTTTTTGATGACATCATGCATTTAATGCATTTAGTTAATTATCACGTCCAAAATAACCATATAGAGACACGTCCAATATCGAACATGTCTTCACTTGAAGGAATGCACCACCTTGTCACAGATTTATTTGACCAAACTAAAGAATTTTAAGTTTTGCGACAGTTATTTTCTTCTTCACCACATTTTAGTTTAATGAGTAAGTAATTCAGATTGTTAAATTCAGTATCAGCCCCTATACATTAACTTTTGTGTGACTTTGTTTTTGAACAGCTTTATAATAAAATCAGGTTTGAATAACAATGTCACAGTTTGGTTTAAACACCAAGGAAGCCTAATTAAATTGTCGAGAAACCTTTTAAAAGGTGAATAGAAGAGCTAGCTTACATAGCTTGTTTTCTTTTTTCAATTATTTCTAAAAAACTTTTCAAATGACAAACTTAAAAAGAAAGTCTAACTTCTTGAACGCTTTAGATAAAAGTTCACATTTAAACGTACTGTCTTAGAAGGACAATTGGTCACTGGCAGAGCATGTTATTGTATGTCCTGTATTTGTTAGCCCTGCGATGGACTGGCGACATGTCCAGGGTGTACCCCGCCTCTCGCCCAATGTCAATGGTCAAGTCAACAATCGAGTAAAAATTTTTGAGGATGCGCTTTGATCTGGTGATATGTTTAGGACTCAGCACTGTACGCTTTAAAGCGAGCGTGATGGTTTATTCTCTGCAGAAAATGCAATTACTTTTAATGTTTTGCATTGCTGTGTGATTATCCTATATACTATGTCCCTTTAACTATGTAAGCTGTGTAAGATTTTACTGTATTTTCAGGCTTGACAAACATTTTGAAATCATTTGATTTTTTTCTTTATCTTTGTGGATGGGGGGGGGGGGGGGTTTAAACATGAAAAATAAAAGCTACAGTACATTGCTATTTTTGCTTTGCTATAAAAATAAAGAGATGTGAACATATGAGTCAGAGAGAAGGTAACCAGGAAGTAGAGCATTTTATTGTGAGGCGATCTCAGCTCGCACAGATAGACTGCAACAGTGCCAGCACTGTACATTCATTTAACATAAACGCGCTTTGAAATATAAAAAAAACTGACATTGAAGAATATAAAATAAGCACACAATATTTCCCTGGGCTATTTTCATTCATACACTAATCTAAATAATGTTCTAAACATAATAAAGCTTAATTTAAAATAGTATTTTGTAACATTTACATATATATATATATATATAATAAAAAAAAAGATATCTTCAAAGACACAATACCCGATGAAATACCAATGAAAACGGTTAAATTAAATCAGAAATGCAGGAGATTCCGCACGAGTCAATAATGATTCCCATCAGCGGTTTGTCTGCCAGTGTTAAGACCAATGATTCTGCACCAATTTAAAGCGTTACACCACAAACTACATAAAACGGAACCCTGTCCTTCCCTATGTGTTTATCACGATTTGTGCTCATTCAAATAATACATATTTATTAAATACCATAAATGGATCTTCTAGCTCTTTGTGGTTACATTTTTCACACAATGTGACAAAAAATTAATTTTGAGAAAGAATCCGACGACAGCAATCAATCAGAAAACAAGCTAATTCAAGCGCAAATTATCCCAAAACCACTTGAACATGTATTTCTACCTGTTCTACTACAACAATGTCTGGTATATAAATAGCAGCATGGTATATCAGGGCCCAGAATGCAGGGCTGCATACCCAGCCTTGAGACTTCAATTAGCCAACACAGACATCTCAACCCAGTGTAAAACCTCACCAGCCAACCAGTGACATCATTCTAACCAGTGAAACAGACCCGCTCCAAACCAGTTTGGAGTGGAGCATGATGAACAAGCTCCAACCGATCTGCTCGTTGTCCTCACACTGGTCTGGGTGAGCCCAAACAGACCGTCCATGTTAGACTTGTAGCTTTCCAATCCATGGGCATGGGGTTCTGCTACTTTTCTTTAAGTATTCCCACTTGAACAGTTCAAACATCTTTGTGTTCACTGGACGGTCCAGACTTCCAGGTCTTGAATGAAGAAGTCTTCTTGGGTGGACAATGGTTGGTTGTGAAAAGTGTGGCAGGAGAAACTGGATCCACGGTTTAAATCCGAATCCAGCCACAGCCCGAAACTCCCCCTACAGGTACAGAGAAGACAGCGGCTTAGTACATTGAACGCAGATCAGGTAACAAAGCAATAATTAAATACAAATAATTAATAGGTCAGGCAGGCATTTTAAAGGGATATGTGTAAATAATTGATGTATTTTTTTTTATTCTAATGTTTTGGCAGCTGACATAATTAAGGTGTGTGGGCAGTGTCAGTGAAATTAAATGTTTACAGTATCAACAATATGAATTGTTCATTCGGAAAGAAAGTCATTATCAATCAACATTACCAGGAGTTGGTTACAAGGGAAACCAGTGTTTTACTGTAAACGTGCCCACTATAATTAGTTTAATATTGTTTTATGTTGTGTGTGTGTGCAGGTGTGTGTCTCTCTCTGTGTGTGTGTGTGTGTGTGTGTGTGTGTGTGTGTGTGTGTGTGTGTGTGTGTGTGTGTGTGTGTGTGTGTGTGTGTGTGTGTGTGTAAATGTGTTCTTGTCAA
>JAVQJS010057433.1:0-12695 GCA_036024795.1 Galaxias rostratus | reverse complement strand
AACATATAGGTTTTCAGCCTAGACTTAAAGACTGAGACGGTGTCTGAGTCCCTAACACTAACTGGAAGGCTGTTCCATAACTTGGGGGCTTTGTAAGAGAAAGCTCTACCCCCTGCTGTTTTACGCACCTCATCTCCCCTACTTGCCTGCAGGGACTACATGCTCCATAACCTGGACTCTAACCTGATTTACTCATAAAACCTGTTACATTGTTTAAATAACATTCTAATCTTAACACTCGATAGCCAGAATGCTCATTTCCTGGTTCCGACTTGGAATACATTGATGCATTTATCTCTTCTCGCTTAAGGTATTTGTCCATAGGTTCAGTAACTGTTATTCAGACTAATGGTTGTTCTTCTTTTTAGTAATTTAGTAATGAGGTTATGTGGCCTAGTAGATAAAACTGGAAGCCCCTCCATTTTTATATGGAAACAAGGCATTCTTTGACCAACTGGCTGAAATCACCCTCAGAATCTTTGTCTTGTGTTTGTCGTCTTGGCATTGGTTGTGCCCGTGCTGGGTTTAGTTAAGCACTAAATAACCCAAGCATAGCAGAAAGGAAACAAACAGTTGAGTTGAAGCATGTTAGTTATTATTCAGCTGAACATTTTGTAACACATTAATCTCTGAAATAAGTCTTTAAGTCATATAAATAAATATATGTCTTTAGACCTAGTTGGACCCATGGTTCATTTTGAAGAAAGATACATCTTCCCATACAGAATCCGTCCAACTGTACTATCACCTCGCTGTGGCTCATGGCCCAAACTGGCCACAGATGGATTATAAAGTTAAGTTACATAATCATGAGGAGACACTTCTGATTTTTAACTAAGATGAGGATTAGCGTCTGTGGCCGACATATAGATATAATATGATAGATAGAAAAGTAATCCTGAAAGGCCCATTTGACAAAGTATAAATAGGATGGGGGGCTGCAGGTTACATGGATGTGGAGACAAAATGTTCAAAGGAAAATTACTCTATCGTCCTAGTAAAGATAGGCCCCACTGGCTGACAGCAATATATATATATATATATATATCTGTTGTTGAATGCCACCTTTGAACCTTTTTGGAGGTAGATATGGAGAACATGTGCATTGTGCACATGTGCATTCTACAAGGACCTCTCAAGTCCTAACTGGCTCGTTCAACTGCTCTGGATTCAGTGCTCTCTTCCAGAAGCTGGACCCATTGACACTGAAACATAGCCAGCCTCACCCATCCTTGCTTCACACACCTCTCCTAACCACTCTTTGTTTGGGCGACTCCCTTTCAAAATAATACCGTTGTGTCTTTCTGTGTATAGAGATTAGTACGAAGGCATAGCAAGTTGTGTCTAACTCCACCTTTTGCCTCCAATATTGTCTCTTTAATTGGCCTTCATTGCAGTAGGTATTCATGAAATGTTACAGTGTATGGAGAGTTCAAACAAAGCTCTGAAAGCAACTTGTAGTGTAACGTAAGTCAGTCTGAGTTCTTGTCTGTATTTGTTTGTTTTCTTCAGCCTTTTATGTCTATTAGAAATACTCAAATAGCTCTGGTGTTGTCCCTAGTAACTATCCCTCCTTAGCTCAATACCCCTATCCCTTAACAATCCTGTTATGGCTAATGACTTCCTTATCGTCTTAGGTTTTGCGAACCTATGTTTAGGTCTTTTTGATAGCCACAGACTTGTTCCAGACATCATATTTATAGCTGTAGTGAATGTTCATTTCACAGGTGATTTGATTTAGTTGTTTTGAGACGGTGGCATTCTTGATCCATCTCCAGCTAGTAAGTGTTTGTTTCCCATCTTGTAAGAGGATGTGAATAATCTTTTGTCATTTTGGAATTATAATGTTTGTGTGAAGGCCTGCACATTATATTTGTATATTTCCCTGTGGGATCAAGTTGTTTGATTAATCTAAAGTGATGAACTTTTATTTTGGTTCCTTTGGCTCCAGATGATTGAGTCGTTAGGCATCATGATCTACAAGGCCTTGGACTATGGTCTAAAGGAGAACGAGGAGCGGGAGCTGTCACCTCCCCTGGAGCAGCTTATTGACATGATGACCAACATGACGGAGACCGAGAGCGACCCTTGCCCGGACGAGGGCTACGAGGCCATTGAGGAGGAAGAGGAAGAGGGCGAGGAAGTACCTGCCAACAAAACGATCTCTAGTGTCCGAGGGTATAGGGACATCATCACGGTAGGTTACAGAAGGATACGGGTTTGCCAGGGAGAAACTAACATAACATTAACAACTTCCACACACTTCATTGTTGATATTACACACACCTAGCCAAGCTTGCATATACTGAGATTTAGCTAAAATTGACAGTGAAACAAGTTTAAACATCGTCCTTATGGAACTAAAATAAAAAATTCCTATCTACTAAAGAGTCCTTCCAGACACTCATTATTACTGTGTTCCCAGCAGGTTCTCTCATCGATAAACATTTATTGTCAGTAATATAGTTATGCATGGTTCTAAATTGATAATAAGTATGTTATTGCAGAAATGGAATGCATTAGCCCTCCGTTTCTTATTCTTGCGGTAATTTTTTTATGCATGATGTTGATTTTTTTCTGCCATCAGGAACAAATAAATTACAACAGCTGTGATTACACAGACTGGTATTGCTATACTTGTCATTTCCCCAAAGCATCCTTCTAAGGTGAAAGATGTCACCTTTTCAGTGTCACACATTCCAGGGTTGGGCCAACGTGAGGAGAAGACAAAAAAATGTTATCTGTCTGGTTCCCTCCTATTGTTGTTGAAAATAATTTGAGTGCTCTATTGTATGTGCTCTACTCTATGTAGCTGGCGTGTTGTCCCACCAGAAAACCTTGAGGATCGGGCCTTTAAAAGGGCCGTGCTTCTTGCTATTCCTGCGAAGGGTGTGGTTACTGTTCTGGCGGTCTTAGTACTGTCAAAAGCACCTACCTTTCATGTTAGTTATGACGGGATATAAACAGAATGTTGTTTTCCTGGTTTAGTTTCCCTTTTATACAGAAGAAGTTTAATTGAGTGTGAGCTTCAGCTTTGAGTTACTTGGAACATTTCTGTTTTAATACATTGAATGAGGCTGTGGTATCCGCACCCGTCCATGACCTTTAAATTCACCCTTTCTCTCCAGCTGTGTTCCTCTCACCTGCCCAGTCCGTCTGATGCCCCAAACCACTACCAGGCGGTATGCCGTGCCCTCTATGCCGAGACCAAGGAACTGCGCACTTTCCTGGAAAAGATCAAAAGTGCCAAAGAGGTGAGATTCTCATGCGGGGGCAAACTTAAAGTAATAAAAGAAGTTGGCTTTAAAACGAAAATAATTAAACAAGTTGGCTGGGTCCTTCAGTGGTAATTCCCTGTATTTACGGCGTATACATTAAAAGTAAGTGAGTACAGTAACACTAACAAACAAAACACTTGTCACTCACCAAAACACGTGAACTTTGCATGTCTCTAAATCTGCCCCAAATTTGACTCCCTGCATAGTGAATGTAATGATTTTAAAAACAGGTGTGTCAGAAATGTCCCGCAGGCTTGTTTGAAACTAAAACTATCTGCCTCCTTGGTCTTAGAACTCATCGGTTTTCACAACAGCCATTCTTTCTTACATTTTCTGTTACATTACCAGGATAAAACTATCGTCATGAAAACAGACAGATTCTGGATATATGGGTTTGCACACCTATATAACATTATATCTCCTCAATATAGGAGTAGCGTTTTGGGCTCTAAAGGCTAAACCTACCACATAGCCCTTGATTAACACTGCGTGATCTGAGCAAAACAAACACTCCCATACTCCCTCTTTCTTTGTGTGTGTGTGTGTGTGTGTATGGATTGGTAATGCAGTTTTGTCATTTGGTTTAAGTAATGTGTCCCCAAATGCCAGAAGATCCCTTTTAGGCTAGTGTGAAGAGATTTAAAAGATGGGATGGAAGGGAATAGGGTACTGCTTAGTGCTCCCAAGGTACTGCATGCTAAGGGATAATGACTTCATCATAATAGATCACACCACCGTAATGTCTAAAAACCTATTTCTATATACAGAAAAAGGATCTCATGTTTACAGACATACATTCTTCTTGTTTTATTGTAAGTGTTATAAGGCTGCTAATTTCCCTCTTCCCAGTTTACAGCAATTATTCTGTTGTTCAGGTTTAATATGCTTATAACTTTTTAAGTTTAAGTTGGACATGTTTTAATATAATGGCTGAGAAAAAGTATTCAAATACAACGGCTCAGGAGTGGGAGAAGACACGGAAGGTTCCGGAATCTAGTGAATTCTGCAAGAATAAAGACTGGGGTAGGGTTTTGGGCCATTATGTGAGAATAGAAACTGGTTCTCAAGCACATGTTTAATTTAAGAATGCCTTGAGACATTGGAAAGAGACGGCACACATGCAAGATTGATCAGAAATTTGGTAAACAAAGATTTAAACATTAAGAGATACCAATATCAACTGAAAGGAGACTTAGAAAGATGAGAAGCCTGAAGTGTAGGAGGATTATAATGAGACTGGGAAAGCCCCTGAAGAGTTAGGTCAATGCACCATGGATTCTTATACTTGGAGACTTCTGCCTCTGAATCTCCGATTACTTTATAAGTTTAACTTTCTAGAGAAATAAGAAGAATGTATACCAGAATTTGTATGCACCTCAGTAACTATACAAGTATTGTACTGGTTGACAAAAAAAGTTGTTATTGTTACTACGAGTGGCTTGGCAGATTGAGGCTATTAAAACTCACCATTAGTTGCCAGTTGATTAGACCCTACAGCAGAGTCAGTGTGGCACATCAGATGAAGCAGATGTCCCATTTGTGCTCAAGCCAGACACAATCATTGATTCACAAAGTCAAGTTAGGAAATGGGTGCAATGGATTGACATTGGTAGAATAGAATGGGCTGTTTCTGACCTGTCTCTTCCCCTGTCCCTTGCTCCCCGGGGACGTGCAGAACCTACGCAAGATGGGGGGAGAGATCCGGGAGGAGCCGGTTAGAGACCTGAACACGCTGCAGAATGCTGACTGGGTAAGAATGGCCAGAATCAATTTAGTTTTAAATGCACACCAAACGTTCTCGGTCCCTCAGGAAATTTTTTGTCTGTAACGTTACAAAACGTACAGCATGTATTCGTATTCTAAATTCCAATGATTTTGAACATGGTACCCCCCAGGCTCGCTTCTGGGTGCAGGTGATGCGGGACTTGAGGGACGGAGTGAAGCTGAAGAAAGTCCAGGAGCACCAGTATAATCCCCTTCCCATAGAGTACCAGCTAACACCCTATGAAATGCTCATGGACGACATCAGATCCAAACGTTACAAACTACGCAAAGTCATGGTGAGGATCTCATGCATTATATTGTTGGACTCACAGCTATATTTACCTTGCAGTCACTTCAATCAAATAATTACCCTAAAAGTGTAGTCATAAAGTAGCAGCTTCAGAAAAGTAAAGTCACGGAATCAACTCAGATTATATTCTTCTTGGTGGCTTTCACAAAAATTAATTGTTTTTGAGGGGATACACAGTGTTTTTGCCACTAGTAGACTAACTCTAGTGCAGATCAGCGTAAAAGTGAAAGTTACAATGTTGTGTTTTTTATTTGTGAAATTTCATTTCATTCCATGGTGTTAGGGTAAGGGATTCCTTCAGTTGAACAGACACTTTGAGGACTTTACAGAAGGAACTGTGCCAAGCAAAGTACCAATTTGTGAGATGGGCACATCAGTCAGCAAGCCTTTGATCCTTCTCTCTTGACATATTTTATCTTGTTCTTTACTCTACTTTTTTAGTTTTAAACATCTGTCCTTCAAAGAGAAGGGCAAAACAAGTGTTATGATTGGAAAACATTGCATGGGTATGCCACAGACTTGATATATTGTGATGTGGTACATTATGTGTTTTTTTTTTAAATGATGGCTGGGTATTAAAGAGGCCGCAAAGGAGTACAATGCTTTCTGGTGCACTTCAGAATTCTTGAAGTAACCTGTAACACCCCCCCACCCCCCTCTTTATCTTAGATACTAATTTGTTATTTTCTGGGGCAGGTAAATGGAGACATCCCACCAAGGTTAAAGAAGAGCGCACACGAGGTTATCCTAGAGTTCATCAGGTCACGGCCACCACTCAACCCTGTGAGTAGAATTGTTTCTACAAGTTCCCTCAGCGCAATGACCTATAAACTTGATTCCCATAATGATTATATTAAACATGATAGATAGAATGATCCGTTTCCAAAGATGTTGTTACTTAGGTGATTGTACCAGGAATGTGTTTGTTTACATTCTGCTTATGTGCTTCTTTATGTTGACTTAAAACGGGCATTACGGACAGTCTAAGTTGCCTCAAATAAAAGTGATATTGATGTAATGCATGCTTTTTTACATGATTTATGGTTATTTGGAATCAATTTGTAAATGGATTTGGAATGAGCTTTCTGGTGAAACCTTTCTTATAATGAGGTGTAATGGAGGCATCAGATATGTTGTTACTCACGTGGCGCTGTTATGTCAGGTATCTGCTCGTAAGCTGAAACCCCACCCTCCACGTCCCAGCAGCCTCCACGAGCGTCTGCTGGCTGGCATCAAGGCCGAGAGGAAGCTCAGACCTGTCTCACCTGACATGATCCGCAGAAACCGTCTGGGTAGGCCACACACTGTTTTTAAAATTTATGTTGACAGGAAAGCGCTTTTAATGCAAACTAAACAGACCGTCATTTTTACAATGTGACGTGGCTCAGTTGGTAATTGTTCAACTTTCATGCAGCAAAAGCTGGCCAAGTACCTTGACCTTTACCCAATTTATTACACAAGCCTAGTCACTCACCACATTCACTTAAACACCACCTAAACCCATTTAATCTTGGTGCCGAGAGAACAGTACATCTATTCTCATACTACATTTCTTTAAATATTACAGTACTCGGACCAAGAAATCCTCTCATGTTTTTAACAGCCATCCAGACATCTCTTTAAAGATGTAATAAACTGATTTTATTAGCGTCCATTTTGTTGCTTTTTGGCAACATTTTAGATTAATTGGGTTTAGTAGGACCACATGAAGCTTCCTTCCTGGGACCAGGAATCTGTTTGTAACGAGTAAAAAAAAAGGCTGGCTTCAAAGAAAAATATAAAGTGTGGGTCTGGCGTTTTTACCAGCCCACACGGCATAGCTCTCGGAGTGACAGCATGTCAAATCAGGGCAACCTATTGACTGTCAGTAATCTGTTGTGATAGTGTGTCTTCTGCATGGCTGCTCTTAACATAGTATACTACTACTGTAAGCTCTGATGCTGCACTACTACCATTAACACAAATAGTTGCAATTTACCCTAACCATTGCCAATACCCTCTCCTCTCCTCTCCTTTATTAGTAGAGTTGGTTGTGGTCAGCAGCACAAACGGTACTGAGTGCTCTCCAAACATAGTGTAGTATGACTTAAGGATAAAGTATTATAAAATATATTATACATTTGTTTTATTAGCCGAACATATGAAACTAAATGCAAATCGACAATGTGGCTTCTCCTTAACTCTCAGCTAAAAGAATATTTAAGGGTTAACTCAAGTGAATGTTCAGTTAAGCTTGTGTACCCAACTTAAAATGTTTTCCAGTATTTTAAGCTTCAAGAAGATCAATACTTTAGAGTTGGCCAAAGTGCTATACTATACTACATGGAACTGAAGTTCATAGGGTAATCTTTGTCATAATTTGACGTACCACAAGTCATTGATATACTGAAGAAGTCTGTTTTTGTTTAGTTAGAGGGCAAATCATTTTTCATTGATAGACTATTATGGTCATGTTGTCTTGGGAAGCTTTTGAGCTCTTACATCTATTTTGAAACTCATTGATTCCTTTCTTTCTGCCCCTTTTCCTTTTAATGTGATGATTTATTTCAGTTGTTCGGCCACTTAGCATGTCTTACAGTTTTGACTCATCAGGTAAAGTCGCTCTTGCTCTACCCATAACGTTTGTGTAGGTGTGTGTGTGTGTATACGCACGCTCTGCTATTTCTGGTTGCATTGATGCCCCTCCTTGATGATTCACACAGCCATTGCCTTTATTTCGTGTTTGTGTTGCACAGTCTGTCCACATAGGAAACAAAACGCTACCACAACATAGTCTCTCTTAAAGCAAGGCCCACACCAGTCAGAGGAGCCCATGTATGTGTTGTTAGCACTAGTTGTGTGGTAATACTGGTTGTATCCTACAACTTTTTTAAGTGGGCAAAATTAGACCTGAGGAGAGCGTCTACGATAAAGTGGATTGACATATATGTAGTTTTCTCTAATTAAATACTCGTAGGCATTTAAGCAACAGAGTGAGACTGAAGTTGAGCCAAGTGCTAGACATAGAAGTCTGGCTATTGTCTGCCAGTTTAAAGAGTTTAAGCGTAGACGCAAAGTCTGATCATCACCTTTCATAGTTGTGTTAATAGGAGCTTGTGAACCAGTTACAATAAAAAGGATTACCTTCCCTCACTCTGCCTGTCATCCTAATCCACTTTCACTAGGGCATATGACAGGTTACATAACACTCCGACTCCCATCGCATAACAACAATCGTTCCTGAATGAAACTCTGCAACAGTGCAGTTCACTGGACATCTGCAGTATTGCAATTATGATGAGATTAGCACCCTGACCCTCCACTCCTTTTGTGTCTATGTTTTTTGATAGCCCCTCAAGCCTTGGCTGCGCTTGCCATGCCTAAACCCTGTACACTGTCTGTGTGTGTGTGTGTGTGTGTGTGTGTGTGTGTGCACTGGACCTGCCCGTGTGCTAACTGAGGATCCTGTTTCCTTGCCTCCACTTACTCCCTGCTGATTGATGTTTGTCCTCCTCGGCTGACCTAGCAAAAGATCAGTCAGGCTGTTGAATAAGAATGTTGTTATGGTGATGACGACGGGGTCATATTGAAAGGGTATGTTCCCCCTCCAGGTGCAGGGAAAAGCATCAGCACCCCGCAGGATTTATTCCGCAGCACAGGTAAAGTGTAATTGCCGTTCTCGCACCTGTTCATGGCATGTGGAGTTGTCTGTTCCCCACGGTGTGTAATGAATCCTTTTGTTGTCTGTTTTTTTCCCCTTTGGGTCCGTCAGATGCCTAATGCTGATATCTTTGTCTGAAATAAGTTACTATTTGAAT
The DNA here is from genome assembly GCA_036024795.1 of Galaxias rostratus. Lineage (NCBI taxonomy): Eukaryota > Metazoa > Chordata > Actinopteri > Galaxiiformes > Galaxiidae > Galaxias > Galaxias rostratus. The sequence goes on along the minus strand of JAVQJS010057433.1, from coordinate 3,546 downwards.
CAGGACATTTTAAATCGCAAGCCCTTCCCCCTCCCTGAATACCGGTCACTCTTGGTCACGGTAGTTAGTCATCGGCAACAAATTCAACAGTGGCTTCGGTGGTGGCGCTGACATTCTTATGATGACATGGATGCAATCCTAGACACTAAGATCTTTGTGCAAGAATAAAGTGCGCTCCACATAATTGTGGTATTTTTGACTTTTTATTATTTTTTTTGTTGGACATTTTTTGGTTGGACATTTCATTAACTAACATGGATACCCTAGCTTAGAAGGCAAACTTGATTAAAATTATGACATGCCTAATCAACTTGTGGTGTTTTCCGTCAGACAGGACACTTAATCTGGCTAATGTGCGGGTTGTAGACAACCCCACTAATGAGTAGGAAGAGGGAAGTCATTAGGTTAAAAGCACATGACATGTTAAAAATATGTCTTAGGGAGATTTCACTGTCACTATGTGGAAGTCAGTTTACACAGTGAGCATGCTGTACTGTTGTCTAGTATACAGAGGACTCATGGTGAATACGTACTTGTCTACCGTTAGGCTAGCTCTGTCCACCATGACGGTCTCTACTGAAGCCTGTTGTCTTCTTGTGATTTATTTTGACTGTTCTCTCCCACTCAGACAAGCCGGACGGGCTCAGGAAGTTAGCGGTCAGCACCTTGGCTCTGGACGATGGTGGTCCCCCTGCCTCGCAAACAGAAGGGCCCCAGCCCCTGACACAGAGGAAGCGGCTACTGAAGGCACCCACCCTTGCAGAGCTTGACAGCTCCGATTCTGACGTAAGGGAATGGCTTGTTGTCAGTCTAATAATAATAATAAATTTTGTTTCTGTAGCGCTTTTCTAACACCCAGAGTTGCTTTACAGATTCAACATGTCTGACACAAACAAACAGATGGACATATGAACAGCACTAACAATATGTAAGCAAAAGATTGTCAGTAAAAGAAAGGGACCGGATTCTACAGACAATTCAACAGAGTTAACTAGGGTATGCTGGGGCATAAAGATATGTTCTAAGGTGGGTTTTGAAAAATGTAAAGCTAGTTGGAATTACGAATTAGAGGAGGGAGAGAGTTCCAAAGTTTCGGTGCTGCCCTAGAAAATGCATTCTCCCCAAAGTGCTTTTATTTTTCTCTTGGAATGCCCAATTGCCTGTCTGCAGCGGATCACAGTGTCCAGGTAAGATGGTAGGGTTTGAGCAGTTCAGTGATGTAGGGAGGGGCCAAATTGTGTAAAGCTTTGTAAGTGAGGTGAAGGATTTTGTAGATGATGGACCGCGTGACCGGGCGCCAGTGAAGGTTAGAAAGTATGACGGCCATGTGCTCAGAAGATTTTGTGGAGGGGAGAAGCTGAGCAGCAGAGCTTTGAACCAGTTGGAGTTTATGGAAAGAGGTTGCGTCAATGCCGAAAATGAGTGAGTTGAAGTCATCAAGACGGGAGAGGATGAATGAGTGAATGAGTTTGGCTGGATGGTCGGATTTTAACAACCAAGCCCCCTGCTCTTCGCTTTGTACGGATCTGATTGACGAATATATTTCAACCATAATTATGACATGTGGCTCAAACTGCCGTTTCCTTCACTTCTATAAATTGTCCTGGTGGAGTTGAAAGCTTATTATTCACGTTATAGTCATACATGTTTTTTATTTATTTATTTTATATAGGAAGAGCCTTCTCGAAGGACAACCAGCAGCTCTAGTATGTCTGTGCTGGACACATCTCCTGAGTCTGTCATGGGGAAAAGGAGTAAGACCGCAATTCTATTCTACTGTCCTCTTCTTTATTCTTTCAAGATCCTAAGAATACAACCTAGCTTTTCTCTGTGTGGTATTTTTCTCAATACCTCTTCCTCCGTCCCCACATTCCAGCTCCGCCCAATTTCTTGCCCATCTCGACCACACCGCAGCCAGACCGGAGGTCTTCCCCCCAGAGGAGACACTCCATAGAGAAGGAGACCCCCACCTCTGTCAAACCCTTCATAGCCCCTTCAAGACAGTGCTCAAAGTCTCTGGTACGTTTCCACGGGTGCCATCATACTGCACTTGACCTCAAAGAATCAAGAGAGGGTCATCGCAAAGTAGGATCAGTTTAGCATCAGGCACTTAGATTATCTGGTTATTTTGACTAATCAAATTGTTTGTACAGAGTGTTTTGTTCCTTATTTGAGAGGATAAAATGTATTCTCTTTCTTTGGAAAAAAGACAATAGTTCTGTGCTGGCCTTGTGGTTTGATAAGCGGGACTACTTAGTATTAACATGGGATGACAACAGTGTAAAAGTGATTGAGGGGTTGATTTTCTTGTGAAGGAAGCGACTGCAAGAAAGGTCAAAAGTCCCAACTCTAAGTTACTAAACAGTCTTATGGAACTGCCACACATTGGATTATTTGTGGTTGAGTTCAACTACCATACAACATGCAGTTCATAGTTAAATCATGTCAAACAATGGAGCTATTGTCCCCTCGACAGATATCCTTGGTCCCATCTCTACCTAGTTTTTTCCCATGCTACTCCCATTATTATATTTACATTTGCCGAGGAGTATTCTTCTTCCGAAGACTTATTCTAGGAATTTCCTCTTTCACATAATGCTGCAGCTGACCGAGGAGCCCAGTGCCAAGGTAACTTGGTCCTCCACCCCTGTCTGTCTCAGTCCCTGTCCGTCCTTATCACCTTCAGTATTATCTGAGTACAGGGCAGGAATAAGAGGGTGAAAACAAAGCTTATAGTTGGAAGTAGTTTATAGGTAGTTAAAATCCAGGCTCAAAACACACTTATTTCCTGGCTATTTGGTATTTCATGATATGGTTTTTGCTCTGTGTGTATTATGTTAATTGTTTTTTATGTATTTTATGTGTTTATACTTGTACAACGCTTTGGTCAACGTGTGTTGTTTTTATATGTGATATATAAATGTATTTTAATTTATTTGATAAGAATAGATAAGACAGGTGGAAGTTCATACATTGTTGTTTCTTTGTGCTGTCTGATCATTCGTGCTTTAGTCACACTCCCTGGCATTCTAAATAATGAAATACTGTTACTCTAAAAAGTGAAAGTCAACCAAGGAAAGTAGAATTCTCCATAGATTTTAAATCCTGTGTTTTCCCCCCACTAATGATCAGGTGGAAGTCGCTGCCAGTTCCCAGGGGGTACGTCACAATGAGGATGTTTCTGAATGTTTCACTTCCATTACAAAGTGCATCTCTAATTCTAAATACTAACATTGGCACTGGCACTCTAACTCCCTAAGTATAAATCAATGGGTACATAGTCGAATGGGCAGTAGCATTCACACATTAAAAACGTTTTAAATTTCCCCTGGATTGGTCATCTTTCCAGGTCTTGTGTTGCAACCACATGTTGTGGAAGCACAGAACTAATTATAGATCAGTGTGGTAAAAGTGGAGACTTCAGATTCAATAATGGAACGTGTGTGTGTGTGTGTGTGTGTGTGTGTGTGTGTGTGTGTGTGTGTGTGTGTGTGTGTGTGTGTGTGTGTGTGTGTGTGTGTGTGTGTGTGTGTGTGTGTGTGTGTG
>JAVQJS010057420.1:0-17689 GCA_036024795.1 Galaxias rostratus | reverse complement strand
CAGCTGGTGAATTGTTTTAATGAACACATTCACCAGTAGAGCAAAAAGAAAGAATCTTATTTACATGTTTTGTATGTGCTGTAGGTTTTTGAAAGTTGGAATATTAACCCTGATAAGTTTCCTACTGCAATTGTCTATTAGTATTATTGAATGAGGATTATTTTCAAACCTCTAAATACATGGTACACATTTAAAATGATCTGCATTAAATAAGATAAATTAATTGCTCTGATAATTAATATTTTACATTTCAAAAAGGTGGGCTGTGTACATTCTCCCAGGTTTCAAAGGAGCTTACATAGTCTATAATACGTATTGCTGTTTCTACTCCATAGACAATTTCTTAGAAAAAGGCTTGTTGAGGTATCGAGAACGGACTTAGATTTGAAAATATAATGGCAGAGGCAAGTAGACTTCCCTTCATAACTTGCCAAATGCATGTCATAATTGTTTTTTCTGCTTACTGTATATATTACACTACAACATAAAAACACTATAGCCACAATAAAAAGTCATAACCAACTTAAGACTGAGGGTTTATATTTGATCACAGACAACACTGTTTTCTATTACCCAAACTAAGTAGGAAATCAAACACATAATCATGATTGTTCTACCTGATGCAATTACCATAATTAAATATTTGGGATGATGATTGACAAGATTGGTTAGTAATTCAACGAGCAAACAATATGCATAACAATACATTAAAGCTTTCATGTGCTGTAAACAATTAAATCAAGTTCCAAAAGTATAACCAATCAAAAAGTTTCTTCGTAATAAATGTGTTGAGAGCAAATCGAATCTGGAAAGGTCACACTCTTTCCCTCCACTGCCCCGTTTCCACGGGAGGGGGCACACAGCAATTCGTTTGAAGAAGTTCAAGTCAATTTCTCCACTTCACCTTAAATGTAATTTCAAGCAGCAGGGTAAGCGTTCATAAGTGTACAATGTTCATTCTTTTTCCCTGAAAGTTTCCGTCCAGATCATAGTCCTCTCAGAGGTGTAGAAATGCAAGGGGACTGCTGGGGTGTACTACCTGCAAAAACTGCATTCCTATCAGAGGTTAGGTTTTTGTCCCAGAGTACAACAACAGGGACAGGACCTACAAGACCACGCCTCCTCCCCCCAGCTGAGCTGCCCTTCCTTCCGCTCCATCCTTGCCTCAGTTGTCCACCGTGTTTGTTCCTCCGTTGGTGGAGCTCGCTTTGTCCTTCGATTTGGACGAGCGAAACGAAAAGCGCTTGATTATGCGTCTAGAGAAGCTGCCGGACTTCTTGCGGACACCGGTGTCAGCGGAGGGGGAGTTGTTCCCAAGGACGGTAACGTCTTCGTGGGATTGGCTAAAACTGGGATCCTTCTCCCGGTGCCTTCTTCGAAAAAGCAACTTGGTGCCACTCCGGAGGAAGCCCACTAGGTTGAAAGACACCATTTCATTACACGTCAGAGTACTAAATGCTGCATGCTAATACACATGCTTACTTTTGGTACCTTGTTATACACTGCAACACATTTTTTAAAACAACACACACAAGTAACTCTTAGAGAGTGAAACATAATGTAGTGGTCGGAAGCGAAATGGCTTGCAAGGCAGTAATTACTGGTACAGCCTCCCTTTAGGATGATCAATAATTTAGAGAGCCAGTGGATTGAATGGGGTTAGGGTCGAGTCAAGGTTGGTACCTTTATGGTCCTTCAGGCTGCGGGTCTCCAGGGCGCCAGTGGATCCCGTCTCAGACTCCACGTCATCCACCGACGGTCGCTCTGAGGCGTCCGAGGGCGTGGTCTCCTCTGGGTCCTGGTGCTGCCCGGCCCGACAGTGGTTGGGTGCTCTGCCTTGAAAGGCAGCGTCCATGGCAGCCGCGTAGCCCACGGACACAGCAGAATCATCCTCAGAGACGGGAACCTGCGGACGCATTAATTAAATACTGTGAGAATCCTGCCACAATGGTGACTGGAGTGGGTAATTTTGGGTGTATTTTGCCACAGGTATATTTCAGGACAGTTCAGGGTCAGGCTCCTGAGACATCAAGAAGGGGGTGGTGATGTGATAGCTGCCGGCAGGTGGATTTTGGACACTACAGTTAGGCTCTGACCTTTGACACACCAGAGATGATTAGCGTGCTTCTTTTAGTGGGCGTCCTCCTAGATACCTTGCAGGCCGACTCTGTCAGCTGTCGAATGGCTGTCTCGGCTATGGGGTCCAGACCATTGGAGAGGGGGCTATCCACTGAGGGGCACACAAGAAAATAAACATTAAATATTTTTAATGCCTAATGTCTTTTTAAATAATGGTGTGCTACACCGGATGAGCTGTAGATAAAACTAAAACAGGCATATAATACAGAGGGGGTGGGGAGAGCAAATAGTCTGACCTTTAAAAACATAAACACAGACACACATGCTTGAAAACTGGGGATTGACAAGTTGCTAAGCAATAGTGTGGTTAGATGATATGGCTTGTGTTTCAATATGATAACTAAATTCTAAATAAATGGAGGGACTATTAACAAATAGTAACAAAAATATATTGTGAAATGTATGCTTAATTTAATTACAGTTCATATTCAAGTTCATAACTAGCAAATCAACTGTCTGTACAAAGTTGATTGTTTACAGAACAAAGCAAAGGTTGAAACATAAATAATCAAAATTATAAAAACTAAAGGGACTTAAATAACACACTTCTCAGCATCTTAAGCTCTGTGGATTGCAAAACAACATAGAAAAATAAAAGCGAAAGAGTCCACTCTCCCCCACAAAGCTCTTCAAATGAGGCTTCTCTGGGGAAGTTTTTCGCCTCAACGTGCTTATATATTATATATATATTGATAACAAGGCCAAGGCTGCACTTACAGCTGGGAGTGGGACTGGTGCTAGCTCTACCATCAGACAACACAGTGAGGCCCTTCTCTGTCACTTCTACCTTGGAAGGCGATCGGGATGGAGAGTCACCTGGAAGACACAGTAACTCTGCGTGTTATCCCAATGGTCCATATAGACAGAAAAAAGTCAGGCCTTCCGTTCAGACCAGATCCCATCATGGAGGGAAAGCAGTTGGTGTAAGCGTGTCTCCCTAGGCTTTGCAGCAGCTAGCCAAAGTTTAGAGAACTGTGCTGTTCTACAATTCAAGGCATACTCCCCGCCCCCTCACCTAGCTTTCGTCGGGACTGGATGGTAGTCACCGTGGTAACGATGGTTCCGTCGGGCATGATGGCTCTGTCTACGTCCACCTTCTTGGAGGGGGTGGGCGCAGAGCGGAGTGGTGTAGCGCTATGGCTGCCACAAAGATCTTCCTCCATATACAGCAGCTGTCACAGGACAGGTCAGAGTTAATTACTCAGTTTCAATGTTGTCTGTGCGCAGGGTTGAATAATGAATGAAAAGGACCAAACAGGGTTATTGGAGATTTCATGTCTTCTTGTAAAACTACAACATACAACATAGAGCCGCTAGTTTTGGCTGTACCCTCTGCCTTTCTAGGTATTTTTGTTTTACTTGTTACACTGACTCACCTCTAAGGTGACTGTAGCGGAAGGTGGAAGGCCATGCCCAGGGCTCATGGATAGCACGTGCTGTCCATTCGCAGCTCTTCGAGTGTGGGCCAGGGCTAAAGAGGCGTGGCCAGGCCAGAATTCTGTAACAGAAGAAAAAGGGTTATAAGGGAGGGTCACACCTCATGGACACACCTCATGCTGATCCATCTTTATTTCAGTATGTCAAATATAGAGCTAGTCGACCTATATATAGGCATCCAGAGATTTGGCTAATTGTTTTTTGCTTCTTCCATCAACGTTAGCGGAATATGCTCTTGGCACACTCTACTTTCTCTACCTTGGTCCCAAACCCCAGCAGAGCATGCTCTATATTCCAGTCAGTTCCATGCCTAGAGCTCTCCAGTACACCTACATGAACATTAGGAACACTCACCATGTGAGTCAGAGAGCAAAAGGGTGGTTGAGTTTGTGTGTGTGTGTGTGTGTGTGTGTGTGTGTGTGTGTGTGTGTGTATGCACAAATAAACAGAGCTGGTGTTCTATGTTTAGGGGGTGTGGTGAGGCACAGGTACATAGGTTAAATTAGAAATCAAGAGCCTTCCCTGCACAACAAAATGCTTGTGTTACACTGGTGCCCCTGCTCTGACTAAAGTTATCCTCTAATTTTAGCCCACAATTATAAATTCACACTGTTGATTTAACTACAAAGAGGGATACTTACGCTCTCCTTTACTGCTCCGTTCCAGAAGCCTCACTCTCAGCTCTTTGGTTTCTGGACTCAGCTCACTGCATGAAAAGAGGATGTATCATCAACTAGAGCTACGGCAAGTTACTTTTCACACACTGACTTGATTAGATCTAATCAAAACTGCTCAACAAAAGGGACTGGGATTACAAAAGGTACCAACACCAAACGTGTGTGTGCTTGGATACGATATTCTGGTGGTCTTACAGGACGATATCATCAGCCCAGTCTAGAGAGGCATTGGGGCATGATGGCCCGGGCAGGAAGCAGGTCCTTTTTTCTGAGGTGGGTGGGTCCAGGCTCAGGGCACAGCACAGCTCCCCAGACCTGATCCACTGACCTGCTGATACAGAGTGAACACTGAGGGGGTCACTACTACCGGCCCTGGGCTTATGCTGAGACGAAGGAGGCCTCACCTGCTCGGTGGCAGGCCACTCGGAGCTGCCGGAGGTGCACTCGTCGCACAGGGACGCTCGGGGAAGGAGGGCTCAGACTGCCCTGCAGGCCGTGTCTGGAGAACTTGGTCAAAGAGATTGAAGGTCAAAAATCACCTCAGGTAGGGCAAACATCCAGTCACTTTGACGCTGCTGTTCCTCCTGCGTTCCACGGGAGGCTAAAAGCTGCTGCGTCACCACACCAGTTCACCGTGAAGATTATGCTGACGCAACATAAGCGAAGCAGCGGGACTTTCACAGAAGTAGAAGGGGCCTTACTGTGGGACTGGACACGCAGGCCTTGAGGTTGAGGATCATGGCAGGCTGGGTGCTGAGTAGCGTGTCCTTCACAAGGTCCCCAATGGTCTTCAGGTCCACCTCGCCTCCGCTGTTCTGGAGAGGGGAGAGTACAGGAGCACCAGCCGTTCAGCTCGCGAGTCACTGGGCAAAAACCAGGTCAAGACGTTGCATGGTAATGAGACAGAGGGCTGGAGGTGTCAGTGAAGACAGAATGGTGACAAGAGCAGGGTGTCTGAAGTCCTGTGTGCTAGCTGCCGGTGGCACGTTCTGACCTGTCTCTGGACTCTGCGGAGGGCGACGGTCAGGGAGAGGGCGGGTTGCTGGGAGAAGGTCCAGGAGACGAGCAGCCCTTCCTCCTCTACCTCCTCCAAACACACCACCAGCTGTAGGAGGCAGTGGCACAGGCGCCTGTTAGTTCAGACTCAGAGTCTGCTTGAGGGACGTTTAGATAGAATTAAACGAGATCTGTTCTGGGGGAACAGTCCTGATTCCATCCCAGTCGGTTTCTCCTGAAAGACTAGGCAGCAGAAAGGGCATCTCAAAACACAACAGCAGAGTCCTATCTATGCAAATATGCCTTTGCATAGCAATTGAACACGTTTCCTTTGTTTTGCCAGACACTCATGAAAGCAAAGTGATGCAAAGTGATGATGGTGGGTCTGTAGTTGTGCCATACCTGGGCAACAACAGGCTCTACGGTGATCTGGTAGGTGTCCATGGAAACCGCTGCGTGAGACTGCTGAGTGACAGTCACAGGGAACGTAACTGTGTCAACCTCACAGTCGCAATGTAACACCTGGAGGTGGTAGGACACAAAGAGTTAGAACCTACTTGCAAGAGCTATCCCAACGCGACCCATTCAACTGGTAATTACAAGCTGTGGTAATCACACTCACCATACTGTGTGTTGATTGGTTAGCGCAGGACACACTCTGAATAGTGACGGAGGCGGGAAGCTGGAGACTGCAGTCGAAAGTGATTTGGATGGAACTCTGCATAAGAAAAATAGCATGTCAACACATTACGCAACCTTTTATAACAAGAAAAAAATTACTCAAAGGAAATTATGTTTTGGGAAGCCCATGGCAGATTGAGTTCTGCAGTGATACAGATAATGCGTACAACACCGGGCCTGGCTTGTCAGCATTAGGCTCCCTTCCAGGCAATAAGCTGAAGGGGCTTTACAGATCCTTTTATTCTGCCAAATTCAAAAGAACGATACAGCTTTTCTTGAAGTGAAATTCTTCATCCATCTCCTGAAAGTAATTCAGTACCGTTAATACCAATCTCTGTTGCATAACTAGACTGAGAAGGAGAGAATTTTAGTTTAGGATCAGTCCACTAGGCAAACAGAAACAGCTGAGGTAGCAGCCGGCAGACGGTCTTTCCTTTCAAATATAAATGCTAATGTATGCGGAACCAGGAACCAGATTTACCAGACCGCACCAGAACACCACAGAGCCAAAACATGCAAACTACCTATGGCTATCACACCGAAGTGGTTGGTGTGTAAGCATGGCCGATGCAAAGCTCTCCTAACACGTGTTTGACAGTGAAGCCAAAAGGCTTGCACTGCACAAAATACAACAACAAAATGACATCAGGCCGATAAGTCTTGTAATGGCAGTAAAAAAACACTATGCTGTGGCAAAGCAGGACACTGCAGCAACTTTGGTGGAGAGAGAACGAACGCACGCTTGGCTGCACTGCTGGCAAGCGCCTGGAGAAATTGGCCAAAGGAAGAAACATATGCTCTGTCACTAGTGCAGCACGGTCATTCAAGCAGTGGCAACCATCTTGAATACTCGTTGTCCTACTAACCAACCAACTAAGAAGCGCACACACTATCTCTCTATATTGAGAGAATGCAATTAAAAAAGACGTTGGTCATTGTGTTCTGATAAAATTGAGAAACACTGTTGAGTTTGTCTCTCACAGCGGAAAAGAAGATTCTTTAACCTGGGTTCCTTTGACTGGCACATGATGAGGAATAAGGAACACAAACCCCCTCATTGTCATGGCACATGTTCTTAGCTGTCCATTTCCAATCTACATCAACCCTAAAAGGTAAAGAGGTGGTTCAGGTGCGAGGGAGGGTGAGATGTGTGTGACAGGAAGAGCTAAGAGTGAGTCTTCCCACCAGAAAGGCAGGAAGCCAAAAAGGATGCTGCAAGCTTACGCAGCCCTGGTGCAACACCGCAGTCACGCGACCAATCCATCTTGCCCGTTGCACAGTCCTCGGTTTACGCTGGCATCGCAAACTACTCAATCACCCAGAGTTGCACAAAATAAAAGTCAGCGTGAAGCACAATTTGACGGTGGGGCGAGAGGAAAACGTCACATTCCAACGGATTCTCTAGACCTGGGGAGCATTGAGACTTATGAAGTGTGGCAACATTACATGACACTAGGATAAAACCAAGGTCAATTACTCAGGAATACTTGATTAGCAGTTATTAACCTAATATAAACAGGATGCTATGAAAACTATGGTTTACATTATTCCTAATCCACAAAGGCTCCAATAGAAAGTTTTGGCAAGTCACAAAGACTGTATCGCCGACTTCACGCGCTTGTCTGCCCCTGGTCTCTGATCCAGTCTCTTCACACCGACAACGCACCGGCACAGCAACATAAAACGTGTAACGGCAAGCCACATAAAATCTGCTAATGCATCGCAATTTAATTTGCTAGGATGTTGAATCATCCGAGCCCCGGTGGAGTTTATTCTCTTCTGGAACGGTGCCAACGGCCGCAGCCACTGATTTGTCCCTGTGATCAACTGCTGAGCGAGTGGGAGTATCTACAGGGGGTATTTCTGGAGTGACTGTTCCTGCCAGACTTCCATGGTGTCACTTTGGGTTTGTCAGCCTCACGACTCCTATGGATGTCAAGTGAAGAGCTAAAGGGTGTTAGGACCTAGCGGGCGTTGCCGTCTTTACTAGGCCTCGTCGCCCTTTCTCTGCTCTCATCCGTGTCCCTATGCGTGCCTCAGGTTAGGCCTAGAATAGTACCGTGTCTACTGTGGGGCCTCAGACATTGCTCTGCTAAAACTGAATAATCAGTACTTAGATAAAAGCAAAGAGGTGGGGGATGCGCGGGATGGCGTCATTGAAGTTCCTTTCTCCTTCCTATATTTGGTACCAAAGAATCTATTCTTGTAATGTCTATTTTAAAAGTATCTGAAAACGAGCACCGATAACAGAGGAAGGATGCTCTGAACAGAAGTGCCAAATGAGAAACCCACACACCAAAATCCTTCAGACCAACAGAGACGAGGGGGAAGACAATTTTTTACATGGCCTTAAACGAAACCACCCACTGCTTTAACAATGTCCACCGATACAGAGCGCAGACACATTGCTTAGTCTGTCTGTTCCCACAATGATAGCAAAAAACCTGCAAAAAAAGCCAACAGCAAGTCTGGTATCAGGTATGTGCCCCTCAGCCAAACATATTCACACACTTTAGCCAGAGCTATGAGGCCAGTTTGGCATAGAGTGACATACTGGCCTTGACCTTTACACTGGACAGTGAATCCAGTCCGCCTCTTCATGGTATCTCTTCTCTGTGTGAAATACTACTATACATATTGGAATAATGTGTCAAAGAGGGACATCCCCAAGGGGTAATATTTTGCTCGTAGCAGCAGACGTTCCCAGAGGGCGGTTCATTAAGCTATGAGGTGTGCTGCTCCCTGCCTGGCACATCAGTCACCACTACGGCCAGAGCTCCCTCTGATCCAGGGGAGAACTGATACCCTGGCAAAAAGTGTGAAGAAGGGACAGCAGTAAAACTGGGGTAAACATGCTGGACATTCTGGCCAAAAAAGGCATTTGTAAACGTGCAAAAATAGCAGCAGTACAGAAAGTGATGTCCTCAACTCCACCCGTTGGTGTTATGCAGACGTGTGCTGCGTGGGCTTATGGGTGCTGTGTGTGTGTGTGTGTGTGTGTGTGTGCAGACACACACAAAAACACACGTGTTCTTCCAGAGGTCGCTCCTTCTGTTGACAGCATCACACGTAACCAGCTGCGGCGAGGCCTAACGCCAAATCCCTGGATTACAGAGTGAGCGAGCGGAAATCTTCTTAGCCATCCCATAGATCCTCATCACCCAGCCAGAGACAGAAGAGGGGACTGTTGGGGGTACCAGCCGCGGCACATGGACCACCAACTCATCTACGTCAGCATTTTCCATCCTCCAGCCCCCTTATTTGGTTCGTATCTCCCAAAGATGAATTTCTCACAAAGATCTAATTTCACTAATAATTAGCTGTGGAACGATTGGCAATAGATATCAAAATATGTTTCACACAGGTAACTGCAAAATCACATGGAAAAAAAAGAAGAAATTTCCCTTGATTGCATGGGAAGGTCTGTCTCCGACTCAAACAGGCGAGATCCCTCTTCATCAGCTATACTACTAATCAGATTAGGATGCTGCTAGGGAGTTCATGTCTACGTATTTGATTAACAGACGTTCCAATTTCCTGGTCCGGCCTCTTAAGGGGAGGGGCAGGGGGAGGAGAGTGGAAAAAGCAGGGACACTGTCCCTGGCACTCTGTCACTTACTATCATAGTATAAGCTGACAGGCACCGTCAAGTACGCATGAATTCAGAGGGAACTAGCCTCGGCCTCTTCCCTCCACACAAATATGTCTGAGTCTGCCCCTGCTCCTGCTCCTGCTCCTGCACACTCACACACATACACGCACGCATGCACGCCAAACCGAGCAATGAATCACAAACTAAAGGCAGAGACTACTGGCTGTGACCCCTTCACCACTGCATGGCTGTCAATCCTCATGGGCTCACTTTGGCTTGCTCTAAACCCAGTGCATGGTTCCACCGTGGCAGCCTGATGCAAAGCGTCGCCTAGCCCTAGTCAGACAGGAGGGGACATTCCCAGGACAAGGCCAGGGCTTCTCAGTGAACAGGCAGTGTACGGTTAGTCAACAGCCCCAGTGGTTTATCACCTTGCTTGGGCTACGCCAGGCCAACGCTTTCAGTAAGAGGACTCAGTGGACTCGGTTCCCATCAACAAAACGTGTCGTTTACGGTGAGTGACGTGTTCCTATGCTACTATCTCTATGTCTACCAAAGTCAACACAAGGTGCTAGTTGACAATAACACTGTGCAGAGAGGTGACAAGTGGAAACATAAGGGACCTCAGTTTTCACAACTTAAATTGTTAGTCTTTGTGATTGCAAAAGGGAAGAAATTAGTACTGGGATCTCTTAGAGATTTGAAATCTTCAATTTATGCAAACATCTTAAATTGTGCGTGCACAAACATCCATTGTGGCAAAAAATATTTCACACACGAAATGAGGGGCACTGTTTCATCTCCATAATACATAATATAAACATAAGATAACATTTGCAAACATTCAGATCACTGTGTAATTTGTAATCAGTGTATCAATGAAAGTAATACAACCACGTCACAGTGCCACTACTAATGCCGGAGGTGCACCTAAGGTAAATGCCACAGGAGATTCCCATTTCAAAAACCTTGCGTGAAAATACCATGGCCTTTCTTCATAATGCCCTTCATTTGCCCTTTTCGGTGGAGCTCATATCTAGCCTGACAACGAAACATAATCGTTATGACACGTGCCGCGGCCTTGAACGCGAGTCGAGGCCACCATGGCTTTGGGCGGTCGCCGGGGTGTCTGCTTTCCATGTGGCCACAGCGGACACGCATGGCCGGCGGCAGGTGCTGCTCGGCTGAGCACGGAGTGACCCGCCTGGGCTACCCAACACCAAGTGATGCCTCCTGAAAACCCTTCCGACAGGTTTTTCAGGTCAGCCAGACGAGGACGCCTTGGGAGAAGAAGAACACGGCACCACAGCACACCTCTGACACAGAGGATAGTGAATTGTGTTGTTCAGTAAAGGAGCACGCTAGCATGTTGTGGTAGGGTGACAGGTTTAAAAATAAAAAAATCTGAATCTCAATGATGGAGATTTCTGCCTACTTCTGAACACATTACTAACAATTAAATGACTAAAAGAATAAGACCAGGCCATCGGTTTTTGAGAGATCTACCTTAGAGTTCTGGTTATGTCACTTGCGTAGAGGCTGTCACTGTGTGCCGCTGATGAAGGGATGATGGGGAACATTAGGTGGATCTACTCGCCATGGCTGTCATCCACGTGTAACAAATTAAACAGTGCATGGGTAAACAGCTCAATTACGTCTCCTCCACTACTACCCATGGAGGAGGTGAGCTAAAATAAATTATGTAATAATGTTTACTAAACCCCCAAGGACCCCAACCAATATAGACTTGCCCTGAAAGGGTACCAAAGATCATACGTCTTTCCGTTTGATCTGTGCTGCAGCAGCAACATTAACTTAACATAGCTTACTCGGAGGTGAGATATCTGCCTCATAAGCTATAAAAACATACTCGCTTATCATGGCAAGTTTTTTCTAATGCCAGGGGCATAGGCGCGGGTGTCATTTCCCAACTCATCCCCTCATCTTAAAAAGACACACATTGAAAATAAGAATGGCCCTATGCACTGGTGAAACAATGACCATTGTCCAATCAATGCTTTTGAACGGAAATAAAAAATGTAACACATACAAATATTATATTTTCCTTTTGAAGGGCTGAGAATAAGAATCATACACAAAGTTGTTCTATTTCCCCAAGGAGAATGTGAGGAATAATATACTCAACCCCTTTAACATCTCTCTCTTTTCTCTTTCTCTCTCTCACACACATAGGGAAGATTGGGGTCCTCTTTATGGCTGCAGGGGCCCACCGGCTACCTGAAGGGGTGTCTGACTTTGATACACACAGATGAATGGTGGTGGGCTTTAAATAAAAGGCTGAGACCTTTAAACTACAGTGGGCTTCTGCCTCCCACACAGCAGGACAGGCTACTGGGAAAAGAACACAGCCGCCACCAGGAACCAACACAGACAAGCAGGAAGAACAAACACTGCCAGCTTTGCAAAAACCAATGGAACGTTGTTGTTATTGTTTACGGAATACAGAATTGTTGCGTGTGAATGCTGGTTTCAGATGACTGTGCGATGGAATTGATAAAGCCCTCTATATAAAGTTACAAAGTACGATGGCATTCTTCTACCTTACTCTGTTGAGCAACCAGGAACGGCACTCCTCCTGTAAAATACTGGGATGTGGGTGTAGGCATGTGGGAGCCGACTCGTCTCTGAACTATTGCTCCACTGATTTAGCATGGTTATACAAGAATCTACCTCAGCCTCATTTTGCCTACCGTGACACTCGTTCTCCCACGCTTCCAGCGACTACAAACTGCCTGAAAGGATGTGTGCAGCAGTGCCTGCCTACTCACATGGACACACGCAAAACTAAAAGCATTGATCGAGCTAGCAAAAAGTAAACCAGTGGCACATTTGTGACTTACAATGGCTCCCGTGTTACATAATTACCACCACGGTCAATTTTAGAGCACATAAACACAACCATATAAGATCGACATACGAGCGACTTACCCCTTGCCTGCAGGCTTGCTTATTGAGAGCTCGGACCCAAGCCTTCTGCCAGTGCTCCCTGAACGACTTGAAGGAAAACAGGGAGTTGAGTAGGCCCTTGACCCCTGCCTCCGTGGCCGTCCCACCATCCCGGCTGAAGCGAAGCTTGAGTAGGGAGCCCCACAGTCCCCCGGCCTGGGTTTGGTTGGACAGAGCGAAGGGGAGATGCCATGGCGTGTCAAAGGTGCCTTGGACGGCTGACTTTCGGAGACGCAGGAGGGTCAATGAATACTGGACCAGCCAGGCCAAAACGATGAGCAGGGAGGCGAAGAAGAGCCCCACCAAACAAAGCCAGCTCATATCCTCTGCGAGCACCATCATGTCTTCTTAGTCCGGACTTTTCATTTCACCAAACAATGAATGGTTACACTAGTTCTTGGTTGCCTAAGTCTGTGATAAAAGTAAATATGTATTCATTCAATATACCATATCAAACACATTTAGCTGTAGTACCATACAAATTAGCTGGCAAGATTCCACAAGATGAAAAATGTCATAACAAGTATTGGGTTTGTAAGTTAATTGATGCCACTGATACGACTATGCCAAGGTGAAACACACTAGTAAATCTCTATTATACAATGCGCATAAATAAATACATTTTAAATAAATATGATATGCACACTTAGTAACGCATCAACGCTTTTCAATGAAAACAATTAGCTTTCTTTGTTTAGGCCTCGTTTTTAACAACAAAGTATCGATGGAATGTGCCAGCCTACCGTGCTATATTTTGAACAGCCCGAATTGAGGTATGGGCATCAAAAGCAAGTGAGTAACATAACAGCGCTACATGTCGATGTAACAGACAACGAACCTATTATTTACAGACCGAACTGCTTCTCACTAGATTCCGAATCATCGCAAGTAAATTGCTTTTCACGTTACATTAAAGCGCAATAGCCGCTAACTGAAGATTTTAACCTATGCATCATGCTTAAGTTAAATCGCACTGTAACATACACTCCCTCCCGGCTTCGTTTAGACAGTGCGAAGTCGGTCTTGGTTTGATATTGCGCAGGAGTCCGGCGAACTGTCAAACCGAGGCATCCCACTTGGCCCACTCATGTTCTTGCACAACCTCTTAAAGGGCCATACGCGTCATTACTGTATTGTGTATGCTAACACAGGCTCAACTACAGAAGACGCAGTTCTGTATTCTTCTAAAGAGTATTTGCTGCTACCTTTGAATTTAAACCTTAGATTGTATCCTAAATTTTCAATTATGTGCTCAAACTAATATTTTAATCCATCCCAAACTTGTATGGTCAGACACTGCAAGCAATTATTCAAATATTAATATTTTATTCTTCTTTGTTTAGTATACCATACATTTTCAATGTAGTTTAAGTACTAGATAAATATATGTACAATAAAGCCATGCAAAGAAAACTAGGGTCTCTAAAACTTCCCAACAAAAAATTTACTTTTTCAAATGGAACTACTTTGTCTGCCAGTACAGATTGTTTGCATTTCATTGTGGCCTGAACGCTTATTTATTAAGATTTTATTTATTTATGTTTTATTGTAGCCTATAAACTATTATTTTGGGTATAAGTGAAATGTATAAAGCCTAACAAAATATCGCTTTACAGAAATAAGGCCTAACTAAAAACCAAACTGTAACTAATGCTATCAAATCAGGACTACACATGCAAACAAGTCCAATGATCGACGACACAACACAATCTAATCTCTGAATTTGCATTCAATTCCTCGCATAATCACGTAATGCAATCACCAATCACATAGTATATAAGTATACTGTAAGAATATTGACAGCATGAAAATGGGATAGTGTATCCAAATTATTCAAGTATTTCAACTGTAGATGGCAAACTTCAAATTGATTAACTATGAATTACCTTTCCAAATAAGAATATGTCAACTTCCGTTCCTTAGATGTTTTTAGTTTGAATTTTACAAATGTTCGGATAGTTAGACTCATGATTCTAGTCAGATAAAACATGTGTATTTTTTTTCTAATTACACCACCAAAAGAAAATTGATTTAGTAGGCTACTAACAAATAAATAATTTGAAAAATCTGAATTAACGGAAGTAGACGTGGAACTTGGTACACTGTCGATCAGTGTTCGGCTAGAAACTAGGACGATCAACGATAGAAATAAGTAGTGTCAGTCAGTGTGTCAAGCTGTACAGCTATGGATTATCGTCTTAAATTATGTTTGGGAGTAGAGAGTTGAACAGATCGATGTTTCTTATAGAAGTGTTATGTTTATTGATCTCTTGAATAGCGGAATCACAAAGGCATATTTCTAACACTGTAAACTAGCGTCGCTGATGTTACCTAAATTGATGTTTGCAATCGACCAAGCAAGTGAAGTAAAGTTAGACCTAACGTTACCTGACAGGATTTAGTTAGCCAGCTGCGAGTTTAGTTAGCTAGCTATTATTGTATAACAATTATGACACCAATTCCAGTGTTACCGCTTATGATCAACTGTTGCATGTCTGTGTTTGGATGCATCGCGACTCTAACACTCATTCCAGCCTTCAAAGACCATTTCATCTCGGCCAGATTATATGGCATTGACCTCAACAAACTATCTAAAAAGCAGGTGTAAGTTTTTTATACATTGTCTCGAGTAATGGGCAAATGGTTTCCGTTATTAACGTACAGCTAAAGTATACATTTGGTTCCAGGTAAAGGGCATTTAAAAATTTGGCAAGCCTATGGTCATACACCATTACATGATTTAGGGAGATTGTTTAAGGAAGGGCAAAAAGGGTTTGCGACTAATTTAATTTTATTCTATTCTTTGGTACCCTTTCAGTCCCGAGTCTCAAGGAGTCATCAGTGGGACAGTGTTTCTTATCATCCTATTCTGCTTCATCCCAGTGCCTTACCTCAGTTGCTTTGTCGGAGAGCAGTGCATGGGCTTTCCACACGATGAGGTGATTACCGAATCCTGACTAGACTCCTAGATGACGAACCCTGTTTTCCTATCACAAAGACTAGTGCAGAATCTTACATCACCTGCTGTATGTGTGTTATCTGTGTTTGTGTGAATGTTTTGTCAGTTTGTTCAGTTAATAGGGGCTCTGCTGGCCATCTGCTGTATGATTTTCCTGGGCTTTGCTGATGATGTGTTGAACCTGCGGTGGAGACACAAATTGCTGCTTCCCACCATGGCCTCGCTTCCTTTGCTAATGGTCTACTTCACCAACTTTGGCAACACCGTCATCGTTGTACCCAAGCCCTTCCGAATCCTACTCGGCATGCACTTGGATCTGGGTGGGTGCATTTGCTTTCCAGCTGCTTGCAGTTTTAAGTCTTGTAGCTTGTGACTTTTTCACTTGTGTGTTGGTGGTCTGCATCAACAATAAAATTGTTCTTATATGTTACAGTACAGTTAACGAAATTCCTAAATATGTAGTTAGGGTTCTTTGTGGATAGGTACTGCGTCTTCCGTACTCTCATTGACCAAAAAGTAAATTTTGAATAACAATATAGGTCGATATGCTTGAGTTGCAAATGCAAGTACAAGAATTGAGATACACATAGCTTTCTTAACTTCTATTAATATTGTTAATTTAATCATTGTCAACACCCTATCCTAGTGTTTTTGTTCTTCTTGTGCAGGGATCCTCTATTATGTCTACATGGGGATGCTGGCAGTATTCTGTACAAATGCCATCAACATTCTTGCGGGAATTAATGGTATAGAATCGGGACAGGCTCTTTTTATCTCCGGCTCCATCATCATTTTTAACTTGTTGGAGCTAAGTGGTGGGTTTGTCCGCTAAAACCAAACAAACATAAACATGAATATACTTTGTCCATGCCAGCTAAGACAAATGTATTGCCGGAAAACTTACTTCCTGTTTTTCCTCCCTTTCACAGGAGACTATCAAGATGACCATGTCTTCTCACTCTACTTCATGATACCATTCTTCTTTACCACTTTAGCACTTTTCTACCATAATTGGTGAGTTGTAGAACAACATTCCAGAATTTTCTTTTCCACTACGTCTCAGTGGAGATTGTTGTATCCAGTATCGGTTATTCCTTTTTCTCACTTTATGTTCTTCCAGGTACCCGTCATCTGTGTTTGTTGGAGATACTTTCTGCTACTTTGCTGGGATGACCTTTGCCGTTGTAGGCATTCTGGGACACTTCAGCAAAACAATGCTGCTCTTTTTCATTCCACAGATCATAAACTTCGTCTACTCGTTGCCTCAGCTTTTTCATGTCATACCCTGTCCGAGACATCGCCTCCCGAGGTAGCTCTCTGTTATCTCACTGACAAGATACCTCATCAGTATCTTAATCACGATGAACGTTTGTCCCTTCCGTTGTGTTGTTTATTAAAATTATATTTAACCCTTATTATGGCAAAGGCTGAATCCAGACACAGGGAAACTTGGAATGAGCTACTCTAAATTCAAGCGAAAGGACCTCTCCAAATTAGGAGATCTCATTCTAAAGGTGATCTGAAACAGCTATTTTGTACATCTAGAGTAAATACGTTGTGTATCATTTCTGCAATACCCCTTTTGGTCAACAGGTGGCAGAGATGTTGCAGTTGATGGAGGTGCGAATGGGTCAGGAAGGAGACGATGCGTTTTTGGAGTGCAACAACATGACCTTGATCAACCTTGTGCTTAAGTTCCTGGGGCCTACCCATGAGAGAAATCTCACAGCCATTATGCTACTTATACAGGTAAAACATTTCAGATGTTTTGGTGGACCTTTTAGGATTCACTTTCCTTTATAATTTTGTGTCCTGACGGATTGCCATGTTTTTTTTTTGTCTTTGAGCTAGGTCCTCGGGAGTGTTCTGGCTTTTGGAATTCGTTATCATCTAGTTCGGCTCTTCTATGATGTGTAGACTTTGCCAAAGGAAGTTGAAGACTAAGAGACCAAAGGGATGCCTGTCCAGGAACAATCTTACTGGCTCGTCCTTCTGTCAGTTGACTGACTCCATGCCTATCACTTCACCAATCTTCTTCTAAAGATCCGTTTACTATAAAGACTTATTGAAGCGTTACCATGGCCTTGTCCATGGCAAGGAAAAAAAAGGATGGAGATAGTTGTGCGCTGGTATTCCATTTGATAAAAGAAATAATCAGTACAGACTGCAGACAGATAATGTCGTTATGAGCTAAGCTCTGATTGATAACTAGGCCCTTTTTAATAGAAAGTAGGGATGAAA
>JAVQJS010057412.1:0-15063 GCA_036024795.1 Galaxias rostratus | reverse complement strand
TGTGTGTGTGTGTGTGTGTGTGTGTGTGTGTGTGTGTGTGTGTGTGTGTGTGTGTGTGTGTGTGTGTGTGTGTGTGTGCGTGTGTGTGTGTGCGTGCGTTCGTCTTTGTGGGCATATGACATTTGTTCATACTACACTTATCGAAATGGCGATGACCTTTTAAAACCACAGCAAAGATTAGCTTTATTTTTGTTTTAGACAATTATTAGTGTTAACATAAATCCAGTGTCGAGAGAGACAGACAGATTACTGTACAAGGGCACAGGATATAGTACACCATAGACACTCTTCGCGATTGGTGATCTGGTCGGCACGGTTACAAGTTGATTGTGTCCACAGGGCAGCCCAAGCAGCCGTCGCTTGGATGTTTGAATCACCCATAGGACTACGTGCCAAGGATCCCAGATCGATTAGACTGTCCTATTGCTACTCAGGGCAAGACTTAAAGACGTACCTTGAATTACAAAGGTCCGTGGTCATAAACTAGACCACAGATATGCATGGAAATTAGAAATACAACATTTAAAACGTAAGGTGTGAATGTAATTTTGTGATACTTTTGAAATTGTTTTATCCAAAGTGAAAATAAATGTTCAATCAATTTAATTTAGATTTGTTTGTTGATAAAACCCACCATCTTCCTGTGCAGCGTTCATATGTCTGCTGCAGAACCAAGGCTTGCACTGCAGTCTACTGGAGTTTAAATAGTTAAATAGACTCGCTGTTTCTGTATATTATTTATGGTTGTCCTGTATCCTCTAAGGAATTGCACCATGTGCCCCACATGCTTCTGTAATGAGTTGGATTTAAAACACATTCAAACCTTTTAAAATGGAGCTTGATATGTTTGATATGTTTCTTTCTTTACACCATCGTAATACTGCAAGAGAATCCTGCTAAATGTATACTTATCGTAAACACATCTCAAAAATTATGCAAAACTTTTATTTCGCTTTTAGAAGTTGACCTAAAATGGCGGCCGGCCTTTCTCTGCTCATCCTATCCGGAGCCTTGCTCTGTGGGCTACTGCTCCACACGTTGAGCCAACATGGAGTCACCGTGGACAACCCCAGTCAGAAGAGACCCAACTTCATTATCGTCCTGGCTGATGATATCGGCTGGGGCGACCTGGGAGCCAATGGGGAGGCTAACGACAGCAACACGCCCATCTTGGACTGTATGGCTCAGCAGGGAATCAGGTAAACAGTTTGTTTGGCGTCAACCAAAAAAAAAAAAAAAAAAAAAAAAGCATGAACGTTTCATAAACACGGTACTTTTCTGTGATTTTTAGTTCCATTTTAAAAAAATTCAGTCAATGGAGAATCTTTGTGGGAACAGCAGGTTGAATTTGGGGACTGCAAAGTTTAGGCTACAAATTCAATAGAGTATTTTGTCAATCACACTGCTCCTGATAACCCACACTCTCACATAATTGAAAAAATAAAAAAATATTTTCAGTTACTTTGTAGAAATAGCATGATTCCAAACACCCCGATAAAACAAAAAGCTCAAAGATGGACTAAAACCCATCTTCTCATCCTACTCCTCCTCATCCTTCTCCTCCTCCTCCTCCTCCTCCTCATCCTTCTCCTCCTCCTCCTCCTCTTCCTTATCCTCTTCCTCCTCCTCCTCCACATCCTCCTCCTCATCCTCCTCCTCCTCCTCATCCTCCGTTTCCGCCAGACTAACGGACTTCCACTCTCCCGCGTCCACCTGCTCCCCGTCCCGCGCCTCCATCCTGACGGGCCGCCACGGCCTCCGCACCGGAGTGACCCGGAACTTCGCGGTGGGTTCCGTGGCGGGCCTGCCGCTGGCGGAGGTCACCCTGGCCCAGCTGCTCCAGCGGGCCGGCTACCTCACGGCCGTGGTGGGGAAGTGGCACCTGGGCCATCGCGGGCCCTACGGACCCACCAGCAGGGGTCAGTGTGACAGACATGTCACGGTGATCTGGAGGGGGGGGGGGGGTCGCGGAGACGGGGTCAAACTGACCCGACACCGGCCGGGAAAAAGAAACGGTGTTTTATAGTGCACTAGTGTGTCTCTAGTGCCCTAGTGTGTATCTATTGCACTAGCGTGTTTCTAGTGCGCTAGTGTGTTTCTAGTGCACTAGTGTGTTTCTAGTGGACTAGTGTGTATCTAATGGGCTAGTGTGTTTCTAGGGCACTAGTGTGTATCTAGTGCACTAGTGTGTATCTAGTGCACTTGTGTGTTTCTAGTGCACTAGTGTGTTTCTAGTGCACGGATGTTTGGGATGGCAGTGGGAGGGAGGAGGGCGAGACGCGGCCCATCGGCCAACAGGGTGATGTGAAATAGAGTTCAGTTATTTCCGAAATGCGGAGCGGGGAGTTGAAAGAATGTGTCGTCATTATTTTCCCCGTCAGGTTTTCACTACCACCTGGGGATTCCTTATAGCAACGATATGGGATGTACGGACAGACCCGGATATGACTGGCCAGAGTGTCCTCCCTGTGACCCCGGAGCTCACACACACAGGTAGAGGCTTTACACAGCACACTACACACTCACACAGCACGCTCCTCACACACACTCACACACACACACTCACTACACTTCACACACACACAACACGCTCCTCACACAGCACGCTCCTTACACTACACACTCACACAGCACACTCCTCACACACGCACAGGTAGGGGCTTTACACAGCACGCTACAGACTCACCCAGCACGCTCCTTACACACACACTCACACAACACGCTCCTCACACACACACACACACACACACACACTACACACTCACACAGCACGCTCCTCACACACACTCACACACACACACACACTACACTACACACTCACACAACACGCTCCTCAAACACACACACTCACACAACACACACACAACACGCTCCTTTACACACACACACACTCACCAACACCTCAACACAGGTAAGGGCTTTACATAACACACTACACACTCACACAACACACCCCTCAAACACACTCACACACATACATACTCACCCACACATTGACACAGGTCAGCGTTTTGCACAGCACTCACACAACACGCCTCTCGAACACACTCACACACACATACTTACACACTCAACCACACAGCATCGCAGGTAAAGGCTTTACGCAATACTCGCATGGCAAGCCCCTTGAACAAATTCACACACACACTCGCCCTCAAAAAACACATCCACACAGCTAATAGTTTTTCATAACACTCACACTACACAGTACACACACACACACACACACACACAAACACACACTCACAACCGTACACAGCAAGGGCTTGCATCCTGAATCCACTACATGCTCTTTGAATTGTCGACATGCAGGCAGGTCTGTGTTTCCAGCCATGTCAGGCACGTGAGGGGTTAACGTCTATGTTACCCAAATTCCTGTCACTCCAACCTGTTAAATTCCTCCCATAGCTCTAGACTATCCTTAACCTGTACTTTCTGCACATATTATGTATATATTAGTTATTTTTTATCTTATATGTATTTTTTGTGTGGATATTTTGGCTGTTTTACCTAGTTGCTGCCAGCCATGTCATAAGAATTTGTTTGCTCAGAATGATCCTGTTATACTGTGCACTTGACAAATAAAACACTTTGAACTTTGAACGAGAACTTTCTCCCTGTACTTCCAACCCCGTACTTATCCATTACTTGCTTATGACATATATGCGTCGTCACTATGGATATTTGTAAACACTGGGTACACTCGAAAAGCATCCCTTAAAAGCAAACGTAGACCTAAAATAACCGGCATACATTCCCTCATCCACATGAGCGCCTTGGCCGCTATGTATCCATAGCAACCTGTGTGGGTGTGTGTGTGTGTGTGGGGGGGTCTCCAGTCCAACACCGTGTGTGGGCCACGGTGAGGAAGGGGGCGGTTCACGTCACTCCCGGCAACGCCTGTCTGACGTCTCCAGGTCCCGGGGCGACGGAGGTGGCGGAGGCGGCAGTGGCGATGGCAGCTGCTACTCCAAAGTGGCTCTGCCCCTGTTCGAGAACGGCAGCCTCGTGGAACAGCCGCTGGATCTGTGGACGTTGGCACGGAGATACACCGACGCGGCTCTCAGCATCATACGCAACGCAAGGTAGATCCAGGCGTTTACCTGAACATGGACAATGAAGGTTAGACCAGAGACATTTTAGAAAGACTTAGACAATTAAGGGAGACTAGACACGGACTAGAAACATTTAACTAGCTAGGTCGCTAGGTTGTTTCTGTTTAAAGGGATAGTTCCTAAAGTTGAGTCAGTAATAACACATCTGTTACCACATTTCTCATACCGCAGGAAGTTGTAATTAAATGGATAGTTCCTAAGGTTAAGTCAGTAATAACACATCTGTTACCACATTTCTCATGCAACAGGATGATGTAATTAGGTGTAATAAGTTTTTCAGAAAGAGAAAAGGAGGCAGTGTGGGCCACGGGGAGATTAAGTCACAGTCAATTGTTTAATGCATCGTATTTTATCCCGTATCCACCATGTTTTAGTCACCCATTAACTCAAGGTATAGAAACAGTGAAGTTTGGCTCGCACGCTTCCGCGTATGTTTCCTTGCCTGTGGCCTGACACATTTCAGTGTGTTCACTAATAGTGCACTTAGCACCAGATAATGATGTAAACCCGCACATCAGAGACAAACATGTCAGACAGCACATGCAGGTTTTCTCTTGGAATTTGGTTACTCAATCTCTCTGTGTGTGTCAGTCAGTCAGTCAGTCAGTCAGTCAGTCAGTCTGTCTGTCTGTCTGTCTGTCTGTCTGTCTGTCTGTCTGTCTGTCTGTGAGAGAGAGAGAGACTGTCTCACAGAGGAGAGGAAGCACACACTCACCCACTCACTTCTTCATAAACAAATACTTTTCCTCTCCTTGTGGGGAAGGTATGAAAGTTGAATGCCCCGCAGCGAGAGCTGGTTCCAGCTGGATTCAACACGCTCAAAACACTACGTGCCTGTGTAAAAACAAGTAGTAAAGTCAGCCACCATCTTGTCAATGTAAAACATCCTTTGATTACACAAAAAATTATATTAAATTAATTTGGTCATTTACATCCATTTGATCGTTTAGATCTCTTTAAAATCTCTTTGGTGTCAACGTCACTCTTGCATAACTTGGCTTTATCTTAAAAACATCAAGGCATGAATATGGTATAGGAACATTGTGATGATGGGATTATGTTGGATTGATTTGTAGGTTTATAAATGTGAACAAACTTGTTCAGCTGATTAATATTACGGTACGTAATACATTATATTGTGCCTTTATTCTATATACTTGTATACATTCTTTAATTTTCTATGCCATGTATGGTGACCTTGGGTGTTGAGAAAGGCGGTCATTAATGAAAAGTATTATTATTATCATCATGATCATAATTGTTATGGTTGTCTGTTTGTCAGGGAGCGAGATCAGCCCTACCTGCTTCTCCTGGCTCTGGCCCATATGCACGTCCCCCTGTCCCCCTCTCCTCCCCCCGTCCCTCACCCCCTATCCCCGGCGGGCCACAGCATCTACGCGGCCAGCCTGCGGGAGATGGACCGCCTGGTGGGGGCGATAAAGAGCGCCTCTGATGGAACCAACACTCTCATCTGGTTCACTGGTGAGCCGTGGAGAGAGAGAGAGAGAGAGAGAGAGAGAGAGGGAGAGAGGGAGAGAGAGAGATAGGGAGAGAGAGAGAGAGAACGCTGAAGCAGCAAAGCAAGGCTGGCTGCAATCATTGCATATAGTCACATTATTAATTAATAATTCATTTTTTTCTGCGCTCAAGAGGTGTGTCCTCAGTTTCTGTCATTTTGGTTGCCACGGTAATAATCCGCCACTTTGTGCAATTTCAGCTTTAAGCACACGTCAATGCTAATCAACATTGATATTTGAAATGGATTGCCTACGTATTTTATAGTATTTAATAATGTGTTATGGTTTACTCCTGTCTCAGAATTGATTTTGCGTCGGTGTGTGGATGATTTTTTTTACAGCACGCGTTTTTGTAATTGTGTTTGTGTGTGTATTTATCCGGGTCTCTTTCTCGTCTCCCAGGTGACAATGGCCCTTGGGAGCAGAAGTGCCAATACGCAGGAAGTGTCGGTCCATTTGAGGGGAAGTGGCAAACTAGCAGAGGTGATCCATTCCTGGCTCGAACGTTACTTTGATATATCAACACAATGAAAAAAAAATATAGCAGTTAGCCTAAAAGTTTTTGGGAAGTCTTTGTTTGGTACTGATCAACCCACAGAAGCCATTTTGTCGATGGATGGGATGCTAAGCGGCTGTTCTCACCACCACCCCCCACCCCCCATCCTCTGCACTCAGGTGGTGGGTCAGCGAAGAGGACCACTTGGGAGGGGGGGCACCGAGTCCCAACCCTGGCCTACTGGCCAGGACACATCCCAGCTAACAGTACCAGCTCTGCTCTGTTAAGGTACTGAACACATCCCAGCTAACAGTACCAGCTCTGCTCTGTTAAGGTACTGAACACATTCATCCCAGCTAACAGTACCAGCTCTGCTCTGTTAAGGTACTGAACACATTCATCCCAGCTAACAGTACCAGCTTTGCTCTGTTAAGGTACTGAACACATTCATCTGGCTAACAGTACCAGCTTTGCTCTGTTAAGGTACTGAACACATTCATCCCAGCTAACAGTACCAGCTCTGCTCTGTTAAGGTACTGAACAAATGCCTTTAGCTAACAAAACAAAAGTAAGCCAAATTGAAAGATAATTCAAAACGTAAAGCAGATCAGTCTAATCAGAGAGAGTGAGTGGGGACCCTTAAATAGGAGAGAGAGCATGACAGATTCAGTCAAGACTGTTGAGTAATAATTGCAGCACCTGCACCTGCAAGTGGCTATCCCACGGCGTTTGCCAGAACATTCTCTCAGCAATACCATGTGCTAACACACATATTGTCCCTCTATTACACCATAAAACGCATTATTTTCTGCTATTACACCACAACACACATGCTGTCCTTCTATTACACCTTAACACACATTCTGTCCATCTATTACACCATAACACACATTCTGTTCTTCTATTACGCCTTAACACATATGCTGTCCTTCTATTACACCATAACACACATTCTGTTCCATTACGCCATAACGCACATGCTGTCCTCCTACACCATAACACACATGCTGTCCTTCTATTACACCATAACACACATTCTGTCCTTCTCTTAACCTTGTATATTTTCCCTTACCCTTCTGTCCTCTCCCATCCTCTCCCCTCCTTGACTCCTCTTGGTCCTCTCCTTGTTGTCCTTGCCCTTCTACACTTCCTCCTAGCGGTATGGACATCTTCCCCACCCTGCTGTCCCTGGCCGGGGTCACGCCCCCCTCGAACAGACGCTACGACGGCATGGACGCCACAGACGTGCTGCTCCACGGAGCGCAGAGCGGACATGAGGTACCACCTACACTGCACTATGTTCCCATTGGATATTATTATTATTATTTTAAGTGATATGTTTATTACTAAATGTTTCAAAATTAATGGCGGAAGTTGATTATGTTACGAATGCCTAGCCCTATGGTATTGGATATTACATGTAAGGTGACCTTGTGTCCAGAAAGGCGTATAAATTAAATGTACTATTCCTATTATTATTAGTAGTAGTATTAATAATAATTTATCAATATTAGTTATTATTATTTATTTATTTATCATAAATTATTGTTATGTATGATATTACAATGTGTTTAAATGTATGGCATTACAATGGCGCTAATGCTACAAAGGCTTTGACCTATGACACGTTAACAGTGTTTATTACATGTATGGTATTATTATGTGTTTATAGTGACATCCTTGTGAAGGATAATGCTGTACCTTTATCATAGAAAAAGATGTTGTCGAAATGTATTTTGTGCATTAATTTTACATTTTAAAATCTGTCTTCGGCTGTAGACCTTATATGGTCATTCCATTCATACCACACATTTCTTTACTTATGTCTCTACTTCCTGTTCTCCCCACTTGTAGTTCCTCCTCCACCCCAACAGTGGCGCTGCAGGGAAATACGGAGACCTGCAGTCTGTCAGGATGGGGGACTACAAGGCCTTCTATATCACAGGTATAGTTCACGCTCCCCGTAGACTCTCCGTTCTCCTTCAGTGCGATGTACAGTAGAAGAGAAGGCAGTGACTCATAGCTGCAGTCGATGACTTAGTCGTTATGTCACACTTCTCGAAGCAATTAGGACTGATATCAAACACACAGCGGGTCTTAACCCTGGGTTTAATCGAACACTGCGGATTCGGTGAGTCAGTCTCAGGGGTTCGGCGGAGGTCAACACACACACACACACACACACATCGTGCGTGTCCGTTCCGTACTAAGGGTTCAGTGAATGTTAAACTTGCGGGGTTCAGTACCTCCAATGAGGTGAAGAACCACAGTTCTAACATGAAGATGACTAAAGACCCGTCGTTGGTTGGATGTTTTGGAGCCAGAGCCAGAGACCGCACTGACTTCAACGTAAGTTCAAACAGAACGTAAACCTGCGAGAGTCAATCCTCATTGACTCATTGACTGCCCCTCCCCCACTCTACCTTTAGGGATTAATCCCTTTACTGAAGACAAGATAGAAGCTTTCAGCATCAAGTTGGTCTTACCAGTGTAATTCAATCTATTCTATATCTATCTATATCTACCTATATATATATATTACTTAATTAACTTAATCAAATTAATTACAAGCGGAGTGTATATACATATATATATATATATATATATATATATATATATATAATAGAATTAACTATACTTAAGACACAACTTAATTACAAAGTGATTATATAGTAAGTATATTATATATGAATATAAGTGTCTTAAGTGTAGTTCATTCTATTATATGTATATACATATACTTTATTACGCTTGTAATTAAGTTAAGTGTAAGTGTAGCTCATTCTATTATATATATATCCATCCATTGTCAGAACCGCTTATCCTACGCAGGGTCGCGGGGGGGGGGGGGGCTGGAGCCTATCCCAGCCGACTTAGGGCGAGAGGCGGGGTACACCCTGGACAGATCGCCAATCCATCGCAGGGCTAACACATAGACCTACAATCATTCACACACACATTCACACCTACTCCGCTTGTAATTAAGATCAGTTAATTAATTCTGAAGTTCCCCAGCCAGCGTGTGGTTTCATTCCCATGTCTGTCCAGGGGGGGCACAGGCCTGTGACGGGACCACAGGACCCCCACTGCTTCACGACCCGCCTCTGATGTTCAACCTGCGGGGCGGGGAGGCCGAGGACACGCCCCTGGAGAAAGGCACGCGGGAGTACCAGGAAGTACTGGGTCGTGTGACCAGGAAGAGGGAGGAGCTCCTTTGGGACATTGCCACCGACCAATCGGTGTCCACCGCCGACTACGCCACGGACCAATCGGCAGCTCCCTGCTGCGAGCCGCGACACGCGGCCTGTCGTTGCCATGGGGGGAGGAAGTGACCCGACACGCGCCTTCAGCGAGTCCGACCCGATAGGATGACATCACAGACCACCCACTAAAGAACTGGATGTGATATGAATACACTTGAAGATGAACGTGTGTTGATGAAAACAACACAAACATCATACGCACCACCACGATCTTACCAGGCCCCCGCTTAACGCAGGTCGATGTGCTCATCCAATCCAACCCCACCCATCCATTGCAACCCCACCCATCCAATGTAACCACACCCATCCAATCAAACCACACCCATCCTATCTAATCACACCCATCCAACGTAACCACAGATATCCAATGTAACCACACACATCCAATCTAACCCCACCCATCCAATATAACCACAGACATCCAATGTAACCCCAGGCATCCAGTATAACCACAGACATCCAATGTAACCCCACCCATCCAATATAACCTCATCCATCCAATCGAACCCCACCCATCCAATGTAACCACACACATCCAATCTAACCCCACCCATCCAATGTAACCACAGACATTCAATGTAACCCCACCCATCCAATATAACCACAGACATCCAATGTAACCCCAGCCATCCAGTATAACCACAGACATCCAATGTAACCCCACCCATCCAATATAACCCCATCCATCCATCCAATCCAACCCCACCCATCCAATGTAACCACAGAAATCCAACCTAGCCACCCTTCCCATTCCCACAGTGCATACAGGACCCAAGAAGGTTTGATGTGAAGAACGTGGGGAAGGCCAGGGTGCATGTAATAATAATAATAATAATAATGCATTTTATTTAGTTTGAAGCGCTTCATCAAGACACTCAAAGCGCTTTTACACAATTAGATCGCCAATGAATATCATACATTGAACAATGGATCGACAGCTATCAAACACTACACCCAGTCCGAGACACCTCCTCGGGCCTGAAGTGTAGAAAAGCCAACAGCGTGTGCTGTTTACCCCAGCGTGTTGGTGGGGAGGAGGGGGCCGCGTGACGCAGGTCTACAGAGGGTCAAAGCCCCACGCCGCGGGGACCCTGGACAAACAGACGGTTCAGTACAAAGCAACAGGACGCAGGTGTCAGACACAGGCGTTGTGTTTCTAACCAAAATACCTGTTCCTTCCAAGTCCAACAATACCTACCCTCGTTTATTTTTGTATGTTTCCCCACAAAGCCTTTGTTTTCTACAGTTACTCGGATACATTTTTAATATGGAGCAAAAGTGTAAACGTGGGCATCAAAGGATCTCTTGTTATCAATCTCAATAAACCTAGTCACCCCTTGACTGTGAGAAAAACAGGGAGAAGGCGTCTTTGGGAGTCTGTTTGAGATTTCAGTAAGGCTTGAACTGTTCAAATAAACATCAACCCCATATTAAACCATCTGGGAGAAGATTAAAAGTCTAATGTTGTTTTTATTATCATATTTCAGTCATCTTACTTCACGTGGCATAAGAGGCTATTGAACCGCGGGCAAAGTTTCCCTTACATCAATGTGTTGAATTGCTCTCATCGCCCTCTACTGGACAACACTGGTATCTCAGTTTTAATCATCTACTACACATTCTACAGTATGTGACGGCAAAGAGTTATTTTAGGATTTTTTTCTAGCTGTGCCTGTGACTCATACAGAAAGTCTACGTACAAGATGGTATGGACTGTATCAGCGGATCAACAATTTGGAGTAACAGGGCGTAGAAAGGCCATCGTTATAAGAAGACATTTGTTTGATTTACTGCGATATTCTTGATCTACTCTTATTCAATGTATTCACAGTATTCCGCATGAATAATAACAAATTTATTTCAGTATCGCGAGTTGTAACAGAGTTACAAAGACGGTAGTTTAAACATGCTTTCTTCAAAAGTGTCTGGTACACGTGGTCTTAAATGTTATTGACGTGACGCGAATCGACAAGTTAGAAAGTGGTGGATAGTCAAAACACGTATAAGGAAATACGTCAGAGTTAACCGTTAACTTTAATGTGCGTACTCAAATCGTTACAAACAGCCCCCTGAAGAACACAGTGGTCCTTGAGTGCTGCCCTTTGGCAAATCAAATCTAATTATATCAGCAATGATAAGCATACGGTTTAGTTTACATGGTACGACCATATATATATTTATATATAAACAAATTATATACACAATAAAAGTTAAGTAATGTAAGTCTATGTATCAATACTTGTCATATTATAAAATACGACTTACTACATACTTAAACACAGATTAAGTTCAAGACATTGACAAGGAAATTGACTTTGGCTTAATCTGTGTGCAAGAGATTATCATTTTTTTAAATGAAAGAAATAAAAATAATATTAAAAGTCCCCATGTTTTGAATGTTAAACATGATGTAGTTGATACACATGAATGTTAATGACGTTACACTGATATTCCAAGAATTGTAACCGACGCTCATCTCAAATCTGTCAAGTATTTCACATTTCAGCCCTGACTTTTTTCTTTTGTTTTCTTTTTTCCTTTACTCTTTTAGAGCAATGTCTTACAAGACATCCGTTAAGAAAGATAATAGGATGAATGACACGTCGTGTCCATGCATCACCGGCAGGTAGCATTCAAAATGCGTGCATGTCACTGTAATATATCAAGTGTTTACATCATCAGTCCTTTTTATTTTCAGTCTTCTCTCTCACACTCTCGGATATTTTTTAATGCCCATCGATCACCTTGATTAGCCCTCCGTCTTCAACCCCTCGTTCACACCACTGGACCATCCAGAACCGGGCAGTGCTGCTCCATATCGTCAAGGGTGTGAATCGGTACTGTGGGTATTACACGATAATAATACGTTTACCACCATGCTACCTAAGAGTGGAAGCCTTATTTAGACTATCAACGTTTTTTTTGTGTGTGTTTTTGTATGAGACTAAATCTAGGATCTAACCTAGTCCTTGCACTTACACTGACAGGATATTGCATTTGAAGGACATGTTTTCTTACGTCTGGAAGAAATGGGCTTTACATTTACAAAACTAAACAAAAAAAAACGACTTCCCTGCGAACCCTCTTTCTAAGGCCCCTGTATTTCTAGGAAGACCCATACCATCGGTTGGTTTGTAATGACTGCGAATGTAATGCCTGTTGTCAAGACGGAGCAGTAGTCTGACTCTGATAAAGTCAGGGATGTTGGCTAGTGTCCGCAGTGACTCACACTGACGGTCCGGCTGTAAGGGTTGGTGTAGGGGACAACAACGAAAAAAAATCACCAAGTCGTAATTTATAAATATTGTCCGGAAGGAAGACTACTAACTGTCTGTTAATCTAAGATGGCAGTTGATTCTGTCGGTCAACCAACTGCAGTGATGTTTCCACTCAAGTCAGGTGATCAGATTTTTTCGTGCTCCTCCTCCTAGGTCTCTAACGAAGCAGTCCGTATTGGTTGCCGGGCAGGCGGAGG
This sequence comes from Galaxias rostratus, assembly GCA_036024795.1. Classification (NCBI taxonomy): domain Eukaryota; kingdom Metazoa; phylum Chordata; class Actinopteri; order Galaxiiformes; family Galaxiidae; genus Galaxias; species Galaxias rostratus. The sequence continues at coordinate 2,197 of JAVQJS010057412.1, read as the reverse complement.
CGGGGCGGGTCAGTTACTCAGTTTGCTGACTGGAGGAAACTCGTTCTCGTCGTCCAGACAGACGGGTCCCTCGGCGAACTCGTGCTCAGGGATGACCTCGCCTCTCTGTGCCCCTCCATCCTCGGAGTAGCCTGAGAGGGAGGAGAAAAAGAAACAGGAAGAGCGAGAGAGAGAGAGAGAGAGAGAGAGAGACACAGGAAGAGAGAGAGAGAAAGAGAGTGAGAGAGGGAGAGAGAGAGAGACAGGAGGAGGGAGGGAGAGTGAGAGAGAGAGAGAGACAGGGGGAGGGAGGGAGAGAGAGACGAAAAAAGGGCGGGTCGATTTATACCTTCAATACCTATATGAGAGGATACAAAAGGTTTGAACTCTACAAAGGACTGGCGTGGAAGAAAAAACTACGACTACAGAGATTTGAGTGTTTGTACCCGAGTTATTAGAATTAATAGTAATAATAAAGATAGTTTCATGTTTTTACCTGCAAGATATAAAACTATACATAGTACCATTCTGTGTTTTGCCTACAGCATGAGGAAACGTTCAACATGTCAATCATGCTGTCTAAACCTAGTCCCCTGACAGAGGACGTTTCATTCACCTGTCAGAGTGGCAGAGGTGGGTGGGGTGGATGGCAGGGCCAGAGTAGCAGCGTACGACTGGGAGGGCGGGGGAGGGCGGGCGACTTCTGGGTCCGCGTCTTCGTCCTGGTCCGCCAGGTCCTCGTCTGTCTCGAACAGCCTGGAGACACAGCAGCACAGACTTAGCACACACACACACACACACACACACACACACACACGCACGCGCACGCACACACACACACACACACACACACGCCTTAAAACAAACAAGGAAGAAGCATGTCAAAAAACAAAGAAGCAAACCAAGCCAAACATACGCACGCACGCACACACTGGCATAACATTTAGGCAAGGAGAACCAAGAATAGTATCTAGTATTTATCCGTACTAATCACACATCACCCATTACACACCAGGACACACACTCACACAGTGTGACCAGCTTTGGGTCCTCTGCTAGGTTTCTTACGGGGTAGGAGACCTACTAGTGCCCCTCGCTGTGCCGTTATAATAATAATAATAATACATTATATTTATAAAGCGCTTTTCAAAACACTCAGACGCTCTTATGAGGTACCTGTTACCTTCAAGTTCCCCCTGCTGTGCCCCCCTCAGGTACCTGTGACCCACTAGTGCCCCCTGCTGTGCCCTCGTGAGGTACCTGTCACTCACTAGCGCCCCCTGCTGTGCCCTTATTGGGTACCTGTCACCGAATAGTGCCCCCTGTTGTGCCCTTGTTGGGTAGCTGTTACCTTTTAGTGCCCCCTGCTGTGCCCTCGTGGGGTATCTGTTACCCACTAGCGCCGCCTGCTGTGCCCCCCTGAGGTACCTGTTACCCACTACTACCCCCCTGAGGTACGTGTTACCCACTACTGTCCCCTGCTGTGCCCCCCTGAGGAACCTGTTACCCACTAGTGGCCCCCTGAGGTACCTGTTACCCACTACTCCCCCCCTGAGGTACGTGTTACCCACTACTGCCCCCCTGAGGTACCTGTTACCCACTACTGTCCCCTGCTGTGCCCCCCTGAGGTACCCGTTACCCACTAGTGGCCCCCTGAGGTACCCGTTACCCACTAGTGGCCCCCTGAGGTACCCGTAACCCACTAGTGCCCCCTGCTGTGCCCTCGCGGGGTATCTGTTACCCACTACTGCCCCCTGCTGTGCCGTGGTGAGGTACCTGTGTTTCTGGACGAGCACACACTCCCCTCCGTCCTGTGGGTCCACGTTGTAAATGTAGAGGTGACCGTCCGAGGACGCTACCAGCAGCCGGGGCATCTTCTGAACCCTGACACACACACACACACACACACACACACACACACGCACACACATACACACGCGCACACACAGACACACACACACACACACAGTTGTATTATCGTGAATTACATTTATGGACACACACACCCTGTAAAAAAAAAAAAAAAGAGGGCAAAACTGTAGTGTAAACACAAGCTATCTCACTCTGTCTCTGTTTCCGTCCCTCTTTCTCAATCCATCTCTTTCGTGACCAGGGAGGTCACAGACGCTGAATCTCAATCTCTCTCTCTCTCTCTCTCTCTCTCTCTCTCTCGCTCTCTATCCCTTTCTGTCATACATTCGTACGTTGGAGATCCGAC
>JAVQJS010057393.1:0-15681 GCA_036024795.1 Galaxias rostratus | reverse complement strand
CGATGGATTGGCGATCTGTCCAGGGTGTACCCCGCCTCTCGCCCTAAGTCAGCTGGGATAGGCTCCAGCCCCCCCGCGACCCTGCATAGGATAAGCGGTTCTGACAATGGATGGATTATATGTATAAAGCGCTTTTCAAAACACTCAAAGACGCTGTTAAATTGGTTACATTATCCATTTCAGCTCTGGCAGAGGTGTCGTTCTTAGACACATTGCACCCTCTATCCTCAATATTAAGGTTGGCTTTCATCAACTCTTTACAAAACTATTCTTTGCCCAACAAAAATAAAATTATAGTATGAATGCTCGGCTAACAATACAAATTTGCATACACCCTCTTAGCACTCCCTCGAGATTCAAATTGCGGGATATTTGTGATAGGGGTGCTCTGATTAGTTTTTACCTTTATTACCCACTAGACCTTGGAAATTGGGTTCACAATGATTTACTGCATTCATTACAGTAATAGTAACAGTACAAATATGGAAAGTACCCACACACTTTATGTACTACATGTATATTTTTAAGGTATTTTATAAAGGTATCCATTTGTTTTAAATTGTAATTGAACTTTCCTAGGTTGCAGATGTCGAGATGGAAAGTACCAAATTGATCCCTGAGGAAAGATAACACTGAGGGGACTTCCTTGAGAACACATGCGAAACCTACAACATTAATATGCTAGATGAGATCAAAGTGCAACAAGTATTACTGCCTGATATTCCGAAAGACTTGGACAGTAATCCAGAGGAGACAGCTTCTGCTGCAACCCAGAGAAGTAGGCCTATGCATGCCATCAGACAACAAAAAGGCTCTGGAAGCACTGGCAAAGAAGTCAAACATTTAAGTTGTGAGTTTTGTAACAAGGTCTTTAACAAACAGAGCAACTTCATAGCCCACCAAAGAGTTCACACCAAAGAAAAGCCCTTCAAATGCACACTTTGCAAAAAAGCTTTTTCTGCCAAATGCAGTGTCAAAGTTCACCAGATCACAGTGCACAACAAAGAGAAGCCATTTAAGTGCATTTTTTGTGGTAAGGTGTTTGGCACTCAGAGCCATCTTAAAGAACACCAGTTTGTTTCCAAACTGAACAACGGTGACAGAATACTAAAATGCTCGCTTTGTAATGAAACTCTACTGGCCAAATGCACCCTTAAAGCACACAAACAAGCATGTCACAGTAGCTTGGAGAGTTTTAGCTGCACTGATTGTGGAAAGGTGTTTGCCAAACAGAGCGTTCTTGTACGGCACAAGAGAATCCACACAGGAGAAAAGAAATTCAAGTGTATGACGTGTGAGAAATGTTTTTCCACTCAGCGTAGCCTGCAAGTGCACAAACTGACTGTTCACCAGGGACAAAGGCCGCATGTTTGTACTGTGTGTGGCAATCGATTTAGCCAAAAGAGTGGCCTCCGGTCTCACTGGAGAACCCACACCGGGGAGAAGCCCTACGCCTGTCAACAGTGCAGAAAGAGCTTCTCGACGAGAAGTGCATTAGGGACACATGGCAAATCACACAGCGGAGAGAGGGCCTATGGCTGTGAGACATGCGGCAAGTGCTTCGGGCTGGCAGCCAATCTGAATCGGCACCGACACACCCACAGCCACAGCCACAGCCAAGTCAAGGCGTTTGAATGTGAGACGTGCCAAAAGAGCTTCACCCAGGCCAGTCATCTTAAGGTGCACCATCTCATTCACACAGGCGTGAGAGAGTTCATGTGTGAGGTCTGCGGGAAGAGGTTTAACCAAAAAAGCACTCTGGTAGTTCATGAGAGGATTCACACCGGCGTGAAGCCTCACAATTGTTCAGAGTGCGGCAAGGCCTTCATGTCGCTTCAGTACCTGAACAGTCACCAGCGGACACATTCTACAGACAGGACGCTTACTTGTGAAGTGTGTGGAAAGTCTTTAATCGGCAACGAGTGTTTGGAATCTCATCTTCAGGTTCACTCCGGTGTGAAACTGTATCTATGCAACATTTGTGGGAAAAGATGCAGCTCTTTGAGTTACCTGAAAACACACAAGCGCAGCCACATAGAGGGGAAGGTCTTCAGCTGCTCGGAGTGTTCAAAGATGTTTGCCTCGGGCCATAGCCTGAAACTTCACCAGCACACTCACACCGGGGAGAGGCCTCATGTCTGTGAAATATGTGGTAAATGCTTTAGTGTTGCACAGAACTTGGTGCGACACAAACGAGTTCACACCGGGGAGAAACCGTTTGTCTGCACTGTGTGCGGGAAGTGTTTCAGCCAAGGGAATAATTTGAAAGCCCATCGATTACTGCACGCAGACGAGAAAGAGTAAAAATGCTCCAAATGTACCAGAGGTTTTGTTGGTATGAGAAAATTGCGGCGGCACAGTTGTTTGATATGAACTTCATATGTTTCACACATTGAGCCAGTACTGTTAAGGGAAACAAAGACACAATTCCAGTTCAAGTACAAAAGACAGAAACATTTGATGATTTGCTTTTTAAATGTTGTGCAGAGCTAATGGAAGCTCAGCTCTGACAGTCAGGATCCACTAAAGAAATTGTATGTTTGAAGACTGTTAAACATAAGCGTGTTCCAACACAATTTTTCTTTTTAAAGGGTTCAGATAAAATGATGTGCCTGATGGTTAACAGTTGTATATTTATATTGTATATTGTGGGGTATGCTTTAAAGGAATCCATTCTCTGTGTCATCCGGGATTGCCCCCCACTCCCTTTTAGCGACCTGGCAATAGAATAAGCGGTATAGCTAATGGATGGATGGACTTCTTTTGGTTGCTGACATTGAAATGGAAAGTTCAGAATTAAGCCTTGGGAAAAAAACAACATTTAGAAAACATCCTTGAAAACACATGGGAAAATTAGAAATGAATGTGCCAGAGGAAATCAAAGTACAAATATTGAGAGGCGTTTGTTTGTGGATGGCAAAACATTTGTGTATTATTTGTACTAACTTACTTACTCGAATTGAGAGTTATGTGTTTGTATATTATATTTCCGAACCCAAATGTATATGTTTATGTTGTATGTTTGTTGATTTTTGATAGGTTAGAATATAGAGGTAGATATCAGAGTAATACCAAACATGTTATGCTTTACTCATTTAATAAGTGTCATCTGCAGTGCACTCTCCCAAACAGCAGGTGTCGATAAAGATGATTTCTTAAATGTTAACAGTCGAAGAACAAAATGCGTAGGTTTGCTTAAAGAGCTTTCAGAGTGGACTACAATTGGAATAGCGTAAGGTACTATCTACGATGTTTAGGATTGGCCTAGTTTTTCAATTAGTCAACTATACCTGTTTGGTTGGCGAACGTCTAACCTAGACCGTAATTCCAGGACAACTTAATCCAACAAAGAAGTCTCCGTTAAATATGAATGAACCAGAGGGATTGCGGTTTAGGAGGCTCAACCGACCGCAGATCATCACAGACGAGTTACAGGAACCACAATACAAGGGCACCAGGTAAATAAAGGGCTGATAATACCAAACATATTTTTGTTTTATATAAATGCCGAGCAACATAGTCATACTCAGATTTTATCAAACATTAAAATACCTCCAAGCAATGTTGTACAACGTGAGGTAAACAATACCGCATATCTAGGTCATTTAATAAAACGTTAAATGATACGTCATACTATTAAAGCCTACGGCTAAGACAAGTGTATAATAATGATTGTGCAATGTTGCAACGTTTTTACAAAATTACAAAAAAAAGTCTGATTCTGTCCAAATAAGAAAGCAGTCAATGTATGCCTTCCTATATTGTAGAAAATTCTTCAAGTGTCTGTCCGAAGTCGTGTAATTGCATAATGTCATGATGTCATTTCGATTGTTTGTGTCCCCATAGCACATACAGTGGGAAGGTGTTCAGAGTGACTCTTCTGACCCTTGCTGGGTTCCTGCTTCTGCCTCTGCTTGTGGTCATTCTTATTCTAGAGTCCCCAATACACCCTCAGCTACTTAGGTGAGCTTTCCCTGTTTAACCACATTCATACAATCTTAACCCAAAAAATCACAATTTCTTCTTACAAGTCGCATTTCCGTCGATCTTTATTTTATCTTGAAGTAACTTATAAGGAACGTGATATTGCTTAAAGCTTTCGATATGTAAAATAGTGTGAATAGTTACTTTATTCGATGCCTTTTTGTGTATTAAGATCATTTCCATGAAGTTACTATGTAAGCCATTTGCCCTTGGAGTGATTATACTCCAAAGTTTTAATTATCCAAGTTTAATTATCAAAAGATTTTCTTGGAACAGTGTACTGACTGACAAGAATGTATTACAATGGAGGCCGCCTTCCCTGTAATCTGAACCTGACAGTTTTCTTTCCAATCGTGTCTCTTCATATTCTAAGTTGTTCCATTTCTCAATACTGCATTTTCTTGAGATGTCATGGTGTCATTGGTTTTGCAGATCCCTGCAAAAAGGCTTTTAGCCATTGACAAAAGTAATTTAATTAATCATATGTATCCAGTCTCTAGTCAGTCGAAATACTGCATGTTTTCCTCCCCTTTGCTTATTCAAATGGGTGGCCAATTCTGCACTCTTGCATCCATTTTCTGCATATCCCTGTTTGTTTTTCAAAAACATTGTAATGGAGACATGAGGGCAGTTTGGTTTGTTGACTACTGATATTTTTTACTTTTTTATTGATCAGTCTAAGTGAACCTCCTCTGTTGGTGGGATGCTATGAGCCTAATCTAAAACTGAGACAAGCTCAACGGCTTTTTGAGGACCAGATTGTCGGCCCGGAGTCCATTGCAAACGTCGGAGGTCAGTTACAGAGTTGACTGTGGTGTGTGGCTTCCAGTTGGATTTTAGCCACTTTGCCTTTCACCTACAAGGGTTTTGAGGCTTTGTAATCTGAGATTGTGCCAATGGAACTGCAGACCAAGATTAGAGGCATTAGACAAATAATGTCTGTGTTGTAAATATAAGTACTGTGAAAATATATCAGTGCTGATGGTTTTTTTTGTCCATATTTACTCATTGGTGCAACACAAAAGCTAATGCCAAAGCCTAATTATCTTCTGAAATGTTTGTGTATCATATAAGTGAACTGTTAAACAACAGTCATTAAACAGGCTTTTCAAACATATATGATGACGCTTGACTCCTGTATGGCATGGTTGTTGGCTTAGTCTAATTGCAACACACAGGGATTAAAGCAGGAAAAGCAGGCTTTCATGATGATGATGATGATAATGATGATGGTGGTGGTGTGTGTGTGTGCTGGGTATAGATGTGCTTTACACAGGTACGGCCGATGGGCAAATACTTATGCTTGATGGCCGGAAATCTCATGTTGTGGCAAGACTGGGCAAACCACCCTGTGGTAAGTAAAATTAATATATCTCTAACTGAGTGGCTTAGCTCTGGGCTACTGTTCCTGTTTTCTTATTTCACAATATTGACTTAACAGCCCAGCAATGGCTCAAGTTGAGCAAGATAGACGTTTCAGAAACAAGTATGTTTAAACTGATAAGTGAGTTTGCTAATCCTTAGCAAAGGTGAATGTCTCTGTGTGTGTGAGGAAGTAAACTTATGACACAATTAGCATAATTTGTACTTCTGGCTCAGCTGTTCATGTCAAGCATGGTCAATAAATGTTTTGTAAAAGAAAAGACTAGGCTAGGAGATGGCCAAGTTCACATATTTTAATGTTTTAAATTGCGTCACTAGTCACAATGAAAAAGGGGATTATTTTTTCATATGCAGTGGAGATAAAGAAAAGTCATGTTACCCAATGTGATTGATTTTCTTTTTTACCCCCTTGATATAAATGGGAATACGTACCATAATGAAACCCTGATGTTGTGCAGTCTGATGTTGAGCCGTGTGGCAGTCGATCATAAGTGTGTTTTTGCAGGCACCCGGGATGACGAGCCGACATGCGGACGCCCACTTGGGATAAGGGTCGGGCCTAACGGAACTTTGTTTGTAGCTGACGCTTACCTCGGCCTGTTCGAGGTCAACCCTGCCACAGGTCGGTAGCCAGCTTCTGCTGCTGTATCTGTAGCAACCTCATCTTCCATTCTGTACACACTCCCGGAATAGCGCAGACTCCAGACATTTCAAATTGATATTTAGTATTCAGTACATGATGATTCATATCCCTTTCGTAGTAGTGACTCTCGTTCACTTTTAAAGGGGAGGTGACACATTTGGTGTCCACCGGTCAGGTGGTGGCCGGTCGAAAGCTTTCCTTCGTCAATGACCTAGACGTGACTCAGGACGGCAGGAAGGTGTACTTTACCGACTCCAGCAGCAGGTGGCAGCGCAGGGACTACCTACTCCTCATCATGGAGGCCACCGCTGACGGACGGTAAGCCGAGCGCTGAGTAGAAAACATTAAATGTCCAGCTTTTAACAAATGTTTGGACTTTCTAATATACCATTTTAAAAACTTTGCTTTCTTTCTTGTTCTTCTTGTAAAAGATGGTTTTGACCAACTGCGTTTTTCTGTTTCAGTGTCTTGGAGTACGACACAGAGACCAAGGAGGTGACTGTGCTGATGGAGGGCCTTCGTTTCCCCAACGGCATCCAGCTACTCCCCGGGGAGGAGTCAGTGCTGGTGGCCGAGACCACCATGGCAAGAATACGCAGGTACTATACAGAGTGGAGAGTACGCCGCTAAGCGGATGACAGGGTTATGTAACTACGATTTCCAAAATTCTGTCATGATAGCGGGTGGTGGGCTTACTGAACGACCTCAGTCGTCTTACCCTCAGAGTATATTATCCCTTGTTATCTTTTTAAAATGTACGTTTATGATGTGGATTTCTGATCTCTAAGGTCAGCGTCCGGTGAGTCGTTGGGAAATGATGAATGTGGAAAGGCTTCCGGGAGGAGCCCTGTTGTGCCCCTTTCCCCTCTGTTGTTGTGTCATTGTGTTGGCAGCCGTGCAGCCGGTGTTGCACCAGCGTTCTGACAGTTTTCCAAGCGGCACCCACGGGGTTTTTCGTTTGTCTCCATGTTTTTTTTATTATATTCCTCCCCCCTCAGAACAATAACTCATGAATCATTATTGTCTTCTTTTTTTCTTGGTGAGACGCTGTTGTCAAACTGGAGCAATGTCAGCTCTCACCGAGCTCTCCTAGATTGACTATGCAAGAGGTCTGTTGCATTCTGAAATAGAGGCCTTTCGCTAAGCTGCCTAAGTGGAAATATGTGTTTGTTTCGACAAGGAATGCTTGCAATATGTCATGTGGGAGTGTGTGTTTAGGTAGGAGTAATGTTTAGAATGAGTCCTGTTCAAAGAAAAAAATTCTTGATCCATTATGTTGGATTTACTGTTGGCTAACAAAGGAGAAAGGAAAGTAAGGATTTATGGATTCTTAGAAATATACAAAGTATACATGTAGAAATCTGTATTCCAAAGCAACATTGCGGCACTCATGGCGTTGGATTAAAAACCCCTCCTTCCCATTATTTGATCATTGGTCAGTTCCCTTGGCTTATAAGTGAGGGCATCACCCCACATCAATGTTATGTTACACATTCAATATAAACCCTACAATTGCATTTAATTTGGCCTGAAGCCCAGCGCACGTTCGAGAAACCATTGCAATGTGGAATTCTTTTATTTACTGGCCTGACTTCTCTCTAGGGTCCACGTGTCGGGTTTAAATAAAGGTGGCATGGACACGTTTGTGGACAACCTGCCTGGCTTCCCAGATAACGTGCGACGCAGTTCGACTGGAGGCTATTGGGTGGTCATGTCGGCCGTGCGACCCAATCCGGGATTCTCCATGTTGGACTTCCTGTCCCAGAGGCCCTGGATCAAGAAGTTCATATTTAAGGTATTCTGTATGCTGCGGTGGCTTATCAGATTAAAATGTAATAATGCCTGTGTATTGATTTTGCCATGTCTTCGATAGATATCTTAGTTATACACCAGACAAGCAATTATACCTTTTGTCTCTCGTTTGATCCCTCCCTTCCCCATTCAACCTCCTCCCTTCACTTACCTCTGTAGATCTTCAGTCAAGAAGTGCTGATGAAGTTCGTCCCACGCTACAGCCTGGTGGTGGAGTTCCACGACGGCGGAGTGTGTACGCGCAGCTTGCACGACCCCCACGGCCTGGTGGCCGCTTACGTCAGCGAGGCCCACGAGCACGACGGCCACCTCTACCTGGGCTCTTTCCGTTCGCCCTACATCTGCAAGCTGGACCTCAGCAAGGTCTGAACACGGGGCCAGAAGCACCGTTACTGACCTAGACCCTTGTGTGTTCAGACACAACAGACACATTCACAGCCAAGAGACTACTTTCTGCCTTTGTCGCAGAGTGATCTTCTCCAATGAAACATCCACGACCGATAACTAATGAAAAATCAACCAAAATGGCTTGTTGCTTAATGTGCTGCTTTGCATAGCTTGCCAAGAGCCCGTAACTCGTGTTTTAATGTAAAACTCGTTACTACCATCAAAGTACATTCGACGTCTATAGTCATTCTATTGTATCAATCTTGAAGATGATTTAATTTACAGCATGTGTTTTGACTAACAGTTTTGCTTGAATTCCTAATTTTTTCTCACCCTTCAGAGTTTCCCTATTTGGGGTCTAATAAGGAATTTGTGTTGTACAGTACATTGTTGATTTTATGTTTGTTTTCTTTTTGACCATGTCAGTGCCAAAAATATATTTTCGGTTTGAGTTCAATCTTTTTATCATATGCACTTTGAAATGTGTTTGCACTGAGCAGTCCTAACATTGATATGTACCCTGCCATCGCATTTTCATAATAGACAAAAAGAAAAGACTGAGGCATCTATATTTACCTAGCTTGCAAGTGTTATTTTTGGACTCTTTTAATACTCCAGTTTGTTGAAACATAATTAGATCAAATGTTAAAATTATTCCATTATTTGCTTGTTAAATAATACAGTTGTTACATGCCTTTACACTGTTCAAAGCTGCCAAGCTTTCAAATGTATTGACAAATCTTCATAATAAATTTGAGGTTCTGTTTTTGCCCGATTTAGCTCTGTATGAAAATGAATTTAGTTCGGTCACAACCACTTCATACATGTTGCACTATTTGCATACAACATGATAATACGTTGAATGGTGGCGTCAAAGGGCTTTTACTCTGAAGTATTTTACTGCCACGGTCACATTCAGACATAATGAAACAACAATGGGTAAGAAGCAGACTAAACGCTGTAGTAATATTTATTAAACTATACATAGAAATTACTTTCAAATTGTTTCTTAACGTTAACACCTTGTATGTCATTCCAGGAAAAGATGCATTTGTGGCTTTGTCAGTAGACTCCTATCCTGTTTGTACGGTGTACTTGTAAAAGCCAGTGCGCATGAGCTCAGTGCTGCAGTTCGAAAATGCCACAGGTGTTATGTGAGATCAAGCAACATTTGTTCAAAGGTTTTCTCTCCCAGAGGAAGAATTGTCTTTAGGAATAGTTGAGGCTCTTTAGATCGGGGGAGACAGAGCAGAGAGCACAGCCCTGTCTAACCTCAAAGGGGACTACAAGAAACTATAGTGATAGACCTTATGACAGAGGGCCTAATTTCAAAACTGCATGCAGAAAGCAACCCTTTAGAGCTCTTCACACTGCAGTATCAGGCCCCTTTACATCATTCCAGAAAACACACTGATAACTTCAACAGTTTCAAAAGTATGTCTGAATAATTTAGAGCCCTTGCAACAATACCGGTATTTCTTTTCAAGGGTTCAAGTCTATGAATGGATCATAAACCAACCTTTTGAAACGCAGTCGGATGTCAAAAATATTTGCACACAAAAGGTATTACTTGTAGTCTGCACTGTGCGAAACATGCATACCAATCGTCATTGTTATGTAAGATCACCTCCATACACTCGGATCTTCACAGATATGAGTAGAAAATAAAAGGCAAAAAGGGATATAGAGCAACCTAGATCAAGCAAAAGTCTGCATTTATAAATTGCTTTACTAATCTATGATTGACAAATATCGTTCAGTTGTGAAGTAATGGCTGCCACAAAACCTGAAACATACCATGTACTTTTTTTTGTCATGTGTGTACATTTAATTTGCTGAACTTAGTTTTTAAATATGAAATGCTAGTCAACATTCTAATTTTAATTGAGTTATTGTGTCACAGTTGTTCTCCCTTCCTCAGGGATGACAGTTGAAATAGGTGGTTTTCATTACATGAAGCCAAGGTATTGTCCAGATCTCAAAATGGCACGAGAATGTCTGAAATTTCCCCCCCAAAAAGTGTTATGTCGTTTATTTTTTTTAGCAATAAACATAACTCACGAGTAAGTGCTTGTGTAAAAAATGTAAGAAAATACCCACATATCATGATTGTTAAATACCTGATGTAACAAGCCATCTGGTTGAAAGTCACAGTTGACCAGATCATTGGGCGTCTTTTTGCGGCAAACAGTCCGAGAAATGTCAGCCTCCAAAATGTATTTAATCCCCTTTACAATCTGCAACAGATTTTTTATTACACTAAAACATCTGTAAGATTATTTGTTTCAAGAATGAGGGTAATACACTTATTTATTTTAATAAATTATAGCTAAACCTTAGCTATAATATTGGACAAACATGGACAAACACAAACAAGGCTGCTACCCCACATCATGACCGATCATGACTTGAACAATAATACAATTGAAGTGTTAAGGTCATACAGTTTACTGTAGTATACCTGTCTCTCTGCTTCATTAATGGCCAATGGCTTGAAGAGAAAAGCATCGTTCGACTGGTTATTGAAAGAGAAAGTTCCCGTGAGAACAGCCTTTCGAACACCCTTGTCGTTCTTGCTGATGTTTGTGGGAGCTCCTGGGACAGGTCGATGGTACACTATGCTGCCTATAACACATTCTAAAAGAAACATTTGTACACAAATAGCCTGCATTACATTGTCATCTGACTCACAAATCTCCTTCAAACTTAACAATAACTCAACTCTACAAAAACAAAAATAATGCCAAGAAAATAAGGATAAAACAGGAAACTCAGATTGAATCACTATGAAATAAAGCAATAGTTTGTTTCTTGAAGTCATGGACTTAGGCCTCTAAAAAAATGAAATTCAGTAAACAAAAGCAAATGTGTGTGTTCCTGTGATAAATACACATTGATTTAGCAATGCAACTACCAGTATTCACAAGAGAAGGAACTGCAGTATAAACAGCCAGAACTGAAGTCAAAACAATCAAATGGAGACCACCACCACCACCAGACATTTAGCCCAGTAAATGAAAATAAAACTATTAATGTAAAGAATCTTAAACCTGTCTTTTAATTTACAAATATACAGTATCTTACCCAAGATCAGTAGAGATAGAACAAGTAACTTGTAGCACAGACCCATTCTTAGACCAGTGTGTGAGTGAGTGCGTGTGTGTGTGATCTGTATCTGTGGAAAGCTGTCACAACGCTTATGACTGACTTCCTGTAATGAAACACTTCTACCACAGCTTCAACTTTGAAAGGCCCTTATAAATTGTTTCCCACTTCTGCAGGACATTAGTTAAATTAATTAACTTGCAGGTGCAGGCAATGAAGGCATTATTGTTGGTTTGATTAATTTTTCCTTGAATTGTTGAATTGTATGAAACTTCTACATGGCAGCTATTTCTTACAATACATTGGACTTCATCGTACATACACCAGTAGTTGTTCCAATTCTTTTGTAGATAGGTGCATTCAGTATGACTGAAATGAGCAGATTAAATCCCCCAAAGGCTGCTGGTTAACACATTTTATGTATTAATTTGTGAAAGCTTCCTTGATTCTAACATAGATAAGTAACTTTCAGTCTGATAGCATCAGTTTAAGAAAAGTTGAGTGACAGAAAGGGGGTTAGGGTTTGTCTCACTGCTTCCTGTGCAAGTTCATTGGAAAGCCACAGAAAAAAGCCCACTAAAACCGTTTAACAGTTTTAGTCTATATTGCTTTGAAATAGCCACATAAATGGTGGGTATTACTGTGCAGTTTATTCCCAAAAAATATATGAAAATGGACTGCCTTTTAGAACTAAGCGTCTTCTTTTACTCAGAAGTTGATATAAAAATGCTCATGTACTCATGACCCCAAGTTTTTAGTGTTTTTCAATTAGGGTAGAATTATTTGATAGATTAAGTCAGATAATTCAAATCAGATAACAGTGAGCAACATTTTCATAGTCTATTCAATGAGAGAAAAGGTCACTCAAGGCAAATTATATTATACTAACTATAACCAGTAGGTGACAGTATGCTCTCATACGCAATCTGCGATCTGTCACTGCAGTCCGCATTTAACATGCAATCAGGCTGCAAGAGAGTATAATGGTTTTCACTCGATCGATTGCTCAATCATCAAGCAATATCTTACCATGTACACAAGCATTAAACGCCTTGTGCTTCCTCCGCACGCATACCGTACTTGCAGCCTACTATTATATGTTTTTCTTGTGATGGCTGTAAATTTCAGCAACATTTAGAGTCGTATTTAAAAGGACATACAAAGAGTGCAATCTATGTTAAATGTACTACGCGCAGAGTTTGTTGCAAATAATGTGCACATATAATATGTTATTTGTGCATTGTCCAGGCAACAACCAGTTTTGGTTCTCTTCTATCTAAACAAATATCCTATTAGGATAATTTATTGGAGTGGTCCCATAAAATGATACGATCTGACAAAAGAAAAAAGTTTATCAACATGTTCACAAGATAGGCTTTGTGTTGGCTGGAAATCAGATATTTAGTCAAGCCCTAAAGGTTTTATTGTACTTATGTACTTGTGTAATTTGAGACATAACTTTCAATTTGGCACATTAATGGAGAGATTTGGGGATGTTCTTTTACTTTACAGTAACGGAATGCAGTAATGCTGAAAGGGAGAATCAGTAGAGCACTAAAGTGAAGGGAAATTAGTCAGGAATAGCAGACGTGGGTCAATCGGTTTAATTGGAATGCAATGTCACAAAGGTTCCTCGGGCAGTACCAAATGGCGTGACTTTACTCTCAGCCATCAAAATGAAGTGTCCCATTAACGACCAGGCATCAAGATTAGGGTGGTATTTATTAACGTTCAATCGTGTTAGACTGTCTAAACAGTCTATCCCTTATAGGCTGACACAATTATTTAAATCAGCGGAACCAATTAAGCTATAGATGCGTTCGTGATGAGTTCAGCACATAATGCCAGTGATTGTGAGATAATCAAGGGTAGCCGGAATGCTTTACTCTCCTGCAATCTTGTAACAATAATATAACACTAGTTCTTATAGTTTAACTTTTAGGTTTTAGAAGACATTTTGAAGGCTTTGGAGGAGGACTTGATCGCCAGATGCTCAAGCGAATAAATGCCCACGCCATACAACTTCAGCACCCTTTTCCATGGTAATTGAAAAGGTTTTGGATCGATACAAAATAGCAAAATGCATTCACCGTAAACTATTGTCCCTGTACATTTATTCTGTTGTTGCTTACACATGGCCAGTGGGCTTTTGTCTTTATTTGAGTCTTTTTCACTTTGTAACTTCGAGGTTCTTTTTAGATTTGATGGTATTGAAAACAGGCTACTGGTCAATTATTTTTGTAAAGTGCATTACCGCACATTAATTATTACATGCTTGAACTCTTTTGGAGATTTCTGCGAATCTAGAAAAAAAGAAAAAGAAAGAAAAACAGGAGTCAATCAGTAGCTCATGATCGATTTACCTTTTGTGTGAAAATGACACTCCCAATTTGACAGCAAACAGTGTTTAGGTAAACACTCGTGAATCTTTGAAAATGTGCAGTTTCAGTTTTTAACATTTTTCTTGAAATTAGCTCATCAAGTAACACTGAAATAACGTGTATGCTTCTTTACAGGGCGAAATTCTTAAGAGAAGTAAAAACTTTAATGTACCTGTCACTTTGATCAAGTGTTCAAAATTGATCTCTGACCAATTGAAATACGACACTAGCAGTTGGATAAGCTCTGGAAAGAAGTGAATATTTTTTTGTATTTGCTTAATTGACTGTCTCAAACAGGCTTGGTAGATCTACCTTTAGGTATATAGCATGATACAGTGATAGAGCCACAGCTTTGGCTTATGACTTTGTTTGACCAAGCACAAGTGGACCAAAGACAAATCTGAGAAGCTTGTCTCCGCAAGTCTGTTTCGTAATTAAATTATATAAAACATTTAATTTGATATCAGGAAAAAAAGTGAAAGGCTATATACAAGATATCTTTCATAATTAGCTCCGTGTAACATTTTAGAATAGAACATGGTTTATCCATAAAGGTGCCCTGCCAGTAAGGCTACAGGAGAACGGAATGAAGCACATGGATTAAAAAAAATTATAATTTTTTTGTTTTTGTTTATTATCTTATTGTCTCACATCACAACGCTGGAATGTTCAGGTAAAACATTAGACTTGAATGTCTGATGTGTTGAGGGATGTAATTTAGTCAACAGGCAACACTGGTGGGATCTGTACTCCTCGAGGATTTGTCAAGCCTCTAAAAATATCCTGTTAATCATCCATGTGCTTTTAACACCTCGTGGCTAATGTTTCTGTTGCTGCATGGATCACATGGAACCATTCCCAGCTCAAGGGAAAACCGTCCAAGCACAGTGCAAGTGTTTGACTTATTTTGGGTAAAACCTGTATGAACTTGTGCGGGTGTGCACAATAATACATACACAGAATGGGGAATTTCCGTAGACACCATTTACCGACCCACAGTGCATTTATGCATATAGTAGATACATGCATACATACGTAAATGCAGTTGATACTGAAACCAGTTTCAGTTAATTGTTGCGACCCAAACATGAGAGCTTCTAGTCTTAATATTCCTGTCAACATCCCTTTTATGAGCCATAACTGAGTAGTAAAACTAATAATCCTAAATGCCTTTATTCATGATAAATGGACTCCTTAATGAAACATCACTTTCATATACATTTTATTGTGTTAAATATAAAAAAAATTCAACTTTCAACTTTTCAACAACTCAATGTCTGCTAAAGCAGAGGTACAAAGCAGGATACAGGTGCTTGAAATCATAAAGGCTAAATTCAAATTAGTGTGACATCACCAAACATTCCACATCTGTATGGTAGACAAACTACACTTTTGAAATAATTTCCAGCATTTACATATAATAAAGCAATAGGTCTTCTTTGGAATGCATGGATTATACAGAATATTTTATTTTGTGTATCCACAAGTCCCAGATGATCTGAATGTGATAAAGTGCATACAATGTAATAACTCACAAAAATCTAAAACACATTCATCAACTTAATTATCAGTAGTTTTAATGATTAATAGTATTAATGATTTGAATTGTGGTGCACTCATCAAGGATGTGTGCACTCTTTCTTTGGAACTTGTTTCACTGCAGGCCTACCTGACATTTTACTAGAATTTGTATCTCCTCTGTCATATAAAGGGTACCTAACTTCCATTTATCAAGTTCATCATTTAGAATTTATCAAGAGTTGCAATCTTCCATGACTGGCCAATCATGGAAATTAAACTGAAGAAGTGCACTCTTGAAGCACTTTATCCCTTTCACAAATGGCTTGACTGGGTACCTTTTTAAAAACGCTTTGAAAATATCAACTTTTTCAGGACTCACCAGCACTTTTTTTCTCACACAGTTTCACCCATAGCGTGTAACAAGGTATCAGAATGCACAGAGATACTTCTGGTGTTGCCCCAGTA
>JAVQJS010057391.1:0-10433 GCA_036024795.1 Galaxias rostratus | reverse complement strand
TAAATCAGGGGAGATGTTCACAGCCAATGGAGAAGTTTTCTTTAGGGGTAGAGCTACAGGCACGACAATTTTGGTCTACAACAAACTATTGATTTCCCTACCCATTCTAAAGGTCACATTTTGGACTTGGTCTGTTGCTCTGGTGTCACTCCTCTCAACTGTTCTGCTGTTGATCTCCCCATCTCTGATCACATGCTTGTTTCATCTGCTGAAAGCCAAAGAACGTCAGCTGGAGCTGCTTTTCAGGAAAACCGGACTCACTATACACAAACAGATGCACCATGCTCCTATCCTTCAATTTAAAGACGCCCTCTCCTTAGCCAAAACCCAACATTTTGCAGATAAAATCACTGCTGGTGCTTGGAACTCCAGGCTCCTGTTCTCAGTGGCCAACAAGTCACTCCGCCCCCCTGATTCCTTGCCCCCACACTTCTACTCCACTGACCATTGTAACTCCATGATGTCACGTTTCAACTGAAAAATAGCCATCATCCACCAACAACTGACCCCTCACACGTCTAGTCCACCTCCTTTTGTTCCCCAACCCCCGCTCTTTGCACCTCTCTCCTGCTTCCAACTCCCCTCTGCCACTGATCTATTCAAACTCATTCGGATCTCCAAGCCATCCTCCTGCCAACTTGACTCCCTGCCATCCTCCCTGATTATAGCCTCCCTCCCCAATAAACTTCGTCCCATCTCCAATCTGCCATTTCTCTAAAAAATCCTGGAAATGGCAGTATCATTACAAATTTAGGCTCACCTCTCCAATAACAAAGTATATGAACAGTTCCAATGCGGTTTCCGCCCCAGTTACAGCACCGAAACAGACCTCATAAAAATCGCTAATGACCTCCTGTTGGCAGCTGATTCTGGACTACTATCCCTCCACATCCTCCTCCATCTGAGCGCGGCCTTCGACAACATTTCCCACTCCATTCTCCTCGACAGACTAGCCTCCATTGGACTATCACACACACCCTTAGACTGGTTCCACTCCTATCTATCTTGGAGGCTCCTGTACCAGGCTCCAGGGAAGGAAAGATCCGGAGAGCTCCAGTGGCGTCTCGTCCCAACCAACGTCTTTGTGTCAAGATGCCGTGGTGAAGTCCAACCCATATGTCCATTTTGTCCAGGCCTTGAAACAGTTTTTCACTTATTTCAAGACTGTATTTTTCTGATGCCATTGTTTGATATTTTGCACACGTTGTTGGGGAGGTTGGGTTTCTTGTTAACCAATCGGATGTTGTATTTTTCTGTTGACTACACAAAAAGCAGCATGATAAGCTCTACACTTGCAAAAAAAAAATAGTTTTGAGGGAGGCAATATAGAGGACACAGAAGGTATAGGTGTAGGATGAAGCAAAGTCCCTGGTGGATATATTTAAGGGTCAGGTTGAGAGCAGAGTGGTGATTAATTATGCATACCAAAAAAGTATGAACAACCTGTTGTGTTTTGAATTTGTGTGGTGTGTGTGGGGAGGCCATCTACTCGGTGGAGCTAGAGGATGGATAAGGACATATCAGGTGTTGCGATCCACCTGTTTAGTCATACAAGTGACCAGGTATTTTAATGTGCACTGATAATGTCTGGTGGTAGGTGGTGCTATTTGAATACATGTTATTCTTGAAGCATATTGACAAAACAATAGATATTTTTTCATGTCAAAAAAGTCTCTCTTTCCCTCTTTTCTCTCTCGCTCTCTCTATTTCCCTCTCTCTCCCTGAACTCCCTCCATCCAAAGGCAGCAGAGGCGAGTGTGCCATGTTTTCCAGGTGCTTACTAGCTGGGTTGTTCGCTAGCTAGCAGCCTAAGGTGAAGCTGGCACTGGACTGGCCGGCTCCGGCACATGGGGTGAAAGCCCCCTATTTGTCGCCATGGCAGAACTTCATCGCAAGCCCAAACTGATGTGGATGATAACCCATTAACCTTTAACAGAGGCCTCTTCATGGTGCCGGAAACGCTGGAAAAGGGTTGTCAGGGCAATATGTGCCGGCAATATGCCAATGCAAAATGTGAAATCCTGCAAAATGTGTCCGCATAATATGCGTGAGGAAGGCACATCAGCCCTGCCGATGAAGTTAAATCTACACGGTAGTCTAATGTGGTCTCAGTGCATTAGCTACCCACTGTGAATGAGCGTGTGTGTGTGTGTGTGTGTGCGTGTGTGCGCGCTCCCAGGCGGGAGAGCCCCAGTGCTGTTAGCACTGTGCGAGGGATCCGCCACTGTCTGCGAAATGAGCGGGCTAATGTGGAGCGCTGGGGGCTCCTTTCATATTCATCTGAAACGCTGAAGTATGGTCGGCGAGGCTGTGCCACACGCATCGCTGAGCCTACAACCCCCCCACCCCCACCCCCCTCCCTCAGCCCAACTCCGACCAGCCGACGCCCGAGCGTGCAGTGAATACAAATCCCCCCCACCACCCCCGGCCCCCAGTCCCTGTCTCTCCTTGCGTCTTCATCAGTCCGTCTCTCTTCCTTTGCCTCCAACCCTCCTCTCCCTCCCTCTCCATCAGTCAGGTCCTGGCAACTAACTGCATCTGTCCCTCTCTCTCTCTGCCGCAACACTTTTGGACATTTCTCCATCTCTGTACTACTCTCAGGTGTGTGTGAGTGTGTGTGTGTGTGTGTGTGTGTGTGTGTGTGTGTGTGTGTGTGTGTGTGTGGTGAGGTGTAGTTTGATATTGCGTCAGGCCATCCTTCGGTCTGTCCATCCAGGTGGAGTGTTGTGGTACGATAGATATGAGACAGCCCAACTTCCTGCCGGAGCACCGGAGAAGGGGGCAGGGTTTGAGAGGAGATAGACATGTTTCTTCGGATTAATCTGGGATTAGGGTTTTAATCTAACAGGAATCAATCAGGGGGAAATCTGGGAGTTCCAGCACCTCACAGAACAGAGGTTACCTCACCCGACATAACCTCCCAGTCTGCCTCTCTCTGGTCCCGTTCTCTCTCCTTCTGTCGGCCTCTCCGACTGTCCACTTCATCTCGGGGAAAAGGCTTTACAAGGTAAAGAGGGAACACAGGATGTGAAGGATTTGTGACTCCGTGCCGTTGTGTTTACGGGGCTGAGTCGTAACGGTCAAGGGGCCGTGGACAACATCAGCTGTGGCCAAACACCACCCTGCCAGCAGACTGAGAGAGCGCTGCAGCCAGTTCAAGTAAGACATCCTGATTTCCCTGTTAGGTTCCATCTTCCATCAATTGTGTCGGTCCATAGCTCCAGGCTGATAGGTGACTCTACATTGTCCGTAGGTCTGAATGTGTGAGTTGCTGTCTGTCCCTTTGTGTTGACCCTGCGATGGACCGGCGACTTGTTTTGCTATATTTTTGTTTACTCTTACTTTGTTCAGAATCTTTGATTTTGTGTTTTGAAAAGCGCTTTATAAATATAATGTATTATTTTATTAATATTATAGCCACCTGCATAGTTGTTTATTCTTCTCTAGCGGACACACTAGGCCACACCTGTTTGTCTAGACTTTACGAAGCAAAAAGTTCAACCATCACCTCATTTGTTTTGTACTTTAAAGTTTTTGAATAAATACTTAAATCAGGAAAGGCCCACCCTAGATGATGGTCTGGATAGTATAACTCAGGTTGAGCTCTTGACCTCATTTTAGTTCATCAAACCACTTTAACATAGTAAAGAGTCACCTCAAAATGTATTGAATGCCTGCCCTGTCTTCCAAAGTAAGGTTCAATATTGAAACCAAACTTAAAAAGCCATCCACCTTTCTATTTCTCGTCTGTTTCAGTCTCTCTCTTCTCTGTTCTCCTGTGTGTATTGACCTGATTCTTCAGCCCCCTTGAGATGCTACTGTGGACATCTCCTCTTAATTAAGGCTGTCCCTCACACACACACACACACACACACACCCACACACACACACACACACAAACACACACACACACACACACAAAGACTCAACGCCCGAACATCCTTCATCACCCAGTTTTTAAACAATCAATTAATTTGTTGATTCACCTTATTCATCTTATCCTCAGTATGTGTCTATTGATCTGACCAACCCTCCCGTCCCCCTCTCCTCTCTTTCGGACTCCCCCTCTGCCTCTCCCTCTCTCCCCGGAGCATGTGAAGAAAGTGTCATTCAATTCCAATTTTATTTACTATCTCTTTTTCCACCATCGATCTCTGAAAATGCCCTGTGCGGTGCAAAGTGATATTGATAGAGGTGGAGAGATATGGAGAGAGAAATTGATCGAAGGAAGAAAAAAAAGAAAGAAGAAAAAGCGGATGATAGGAAGAGGAGAGGGATGCCTCCTGGTGAGGTTGAGGAAAAGGGAGAGAACGGAGGCCACTGATTGGACGGGGTCTGGTGGCTGCTGACAGGGAACTTCTGGGTCCCCACAGTGTTCTGTTTTCTGCTGCTTCCTCTTCAGCCCCTAAACTCAGGAGAACTTTACTCCACAAAGTTGCTGATGGGTGAAAGTTCCTCCAGGGTTCAATCGGTCTATTGTCTGTCTGTTCTAATCTGACTCTAGCTGTCTGGCTGTGTTACAGCCCCTCGCTGTTGGGCTTGGCTGTACAGCCCGTCTTAGCTGCCTGGCGGTGGCGCTACAGGGCCTGGCTTTGCTGCGTTGCCTCGATGGTGTTGCTTGGCTCCGCTATCTGTTAGTACTGCGGTGCCTGGCTTTGCTGCCTGTCTGTGTTACAGTGCCTGGCGGTGCTACCTGCCTGTGTGGGGGTCTGCCAGGCCTCTGTGGGGGCAGGGCCCTGCTGTGCGGGCTTTACCTCCTCCTGGAGGTCGCTGGCTCTCTCCCTCACATCTCAGACAGCCGTGGGGGGATCATAAAGAGAGCTCCTCACTAACTCCCTGCTCTTTTCTGCCTCATCCCTCTGCTTTGACCTCCCTGTGTCTCACTGTTTGCTCCTCCTTTCCCTCGGGCACCTTCCTACTTTTATCATGTTTATACATGTCATTTCTCTCTCTCTCTCTCTCTCTCTCTCGCTCTCTATTTATATCCACTCAACTCTCTCGTTCCTCCCTCCAACCCCTCCATCCCTCTACCTTGCCCTCCCTCTATGTCCTCCTCCCTGCTCTCCGTTGACCTATCAAAGGGTCAAGAGCAGTAGTTCTGGAGAAATGGAGCTGGGTCAGAGGTCACACTGAAGACGAAAGCGGAGACCAAATAGAGCAGAGCAGGACTAAAGTCTCTCTCTGTCTCGTTCCCCCCTGTCTCCTGTGCTGGCCCACTCACCTCCCTTCAAGGTTGTGCTTTTGCCTTCACGTTGTTGTTGTGCTCGAGTCTTAATTAAGATAACCTCGCCCTCTATGCTTTTCTGTCTTTGTGTGTGTGTGTGTATCTGAGAAGGAGATGGGAAGAACATGTGTAAGCGTATGAGTGTTTGTATGTGTGTGTGTGTGTGTGTGTGTGTGTGTGTGTGTGTGAGAGAGAGATGGAGAGAGAGAAAGTACCTGCAAACCTGTGTGGGCGTGCGGATGGGGATTTTGCACTCCCCCCCCCCCCACCCCATACACCGTAACCCCGGGTCGTGGGTGGTGAGATGACGTCGTCTGAGGTCACAGGGTCACGGGGTTCCAGAGTTCACCTGTTCAAACTGGCTGACACAATTCCATGGAGCCGCTAATTGGTCCTGTGCAGGAGGTAAGATAGGACAGCATCGTTCAGGCTGTAGAAATAAAAAACTGTGGATTTGTGCTTTGTGTTTAAACGAGCTCATTTGAATGCAACACTTTGTTACTAAAGGCCATGTAATGATTTGTACAGTACCAAAGGAGAGTATCAACTATAGTTACATACCAGATTCACTGAGGTTTAATGATGTGGTTGTGTGACAGGGACCTAAGGTTGTGGATTGGTTAATCCTTTTCCCAGGGCGTGCAGCAAACACCAGTGCAATTTTGTACCCAGAGGCCAGTGTTTCTGGGAACCATATCAATGGAAGACATTCAGGACGAGACACAGGCAGAGTTAATGTATGCTAGACAGTCTAAACAATCTACTTCTTTGAAAGCCATTATGCCTCTAAAATGGATCATAAAAACCAGATAGAGCCATGCCTATTAAGAGTCTCTTTCTTTCTCTTCATCCCCCTCTCTCTCTTTCTGGCCATGGTTTCTCACTTTTTATTTTACAAGCCACTAGGTATAGTGTCTTTCTACAACTTGGAATAATTTGAAACTGGGAAACCTATCACTATATAATGATTAACATTCAATATATATATATATATATATATATATGTATAAAAATATTGTATTAAAAGTATAGAATTCAGTCTCACAAAAAGTTTTTAACTCATCTGTCCTAGAGAGGGTTGGTCAAGCACTAAAAAAAGTCCTCCATTGAACCAAATGTTTTATGGACACAAATATTTATCTTTTAGTTTGGACCATTTTTAAAACATTTGTGTCAACCTCGTAAACGATATAGGTGATTCAACTCAATTGTCACATCCATTGACATTGGTTTATGGACTACAAACTTATCTGTTATCCTCATGATTTTATAAGATCAGACTTGTCCTTTTGTCTGTTGTTATGAAGTTAAGCTGCAGTCCATTAGGTTTCCTTTGATCGACACTCTTTCCCTACCGACTAAGCCACCAATACTAATAAGCCTGTGGGTGTCAGCACCTGTGGGGGGTGGGGCCCTCTGCAGACACTAATTAGATGGTAATTAGCTAGGCCATTAGGTAATCCCTGCTTCTTAACGATACAGGTGTGCCAGAGAGAGAAAAAAATGCACCTTGTGTTTTTGATTGAACATTTTAATTACACCAAGATAAGGAGTTGGTGTGAAAATGCTGATGATTTTAATATAAAGAACACTTAGGGTATATATAGCGGAAAATATGTATAACAGATAAAATGTTGATTGTGGGCTACATATACTAATATACTATTAGCCCTTCTGTAATTCTTTAAATTAGCCTATATGTACAGACACCAGATGGTGTGTTCTAGTCAAGATGCTCAAAAGTGTGAAGTCAACGAATTGGAACAAGCCATAATGATTTGGTGTGATAGCTGTGATAACATTTGTGTGTTTGTGTTTTTCAATTGGTAGGGTGGGTGTGAGACAGTAAGTATGTGGGTGGCATAGTGCAGCTTTCTACATGTAGATGTACGTCCTCTCCTAGGGAAAACCAAACCCAATAGATAAGTTAGAAGGAGAGCCTGTAAAGTTGTGTGAACAAAAGAGGGAAGTAAAAGACATGTCTTTCACACTGAATGACCAGAGAGAGAGAGAGAGAGAGAGAGAGAGAGAGAGAGAGAGAGAGAGCTGAAGATAGGTTAGTGAGATTACCGGTAAGAGCCCAGCAATAGGTGAACAGATAGGGGGATTACAGGAATCCCTTGACCTAGCACAACGACCATTAGAGCAAAACTAATTACCAGCCAATGACCCTGAGGATAGGAGCCAGAGCTAGTCAGAGAGCAACGGTGCTCCCAATGGTCCACGCACACACACATACACACACACACACACAGACAGGCATGCACGCACCCGCACACACACACACAGCCAGCCACACAGACTATAGGACACAGGAGAGCACTATGGGAAAATGCGTAATCACCTTCTGGGAACTACAGCAGGAAGTTTGGGAAGAGGGGGCATTCTTTATATGACCTAGCCAACAGTTGACTTTTCAGAGGCTTGTAGCATTTTCTGCATTGCAACCAGTGAAAATCAGACCTGATTTTAGCCTCTGAAAAATACGCGCTTCTCATGAAATGACCGTATTGTTTCTTGTTGTTTTCTGTGTACGTGTTTCGCCCCTAATGATTGTGACAGAATGGGGAGATGCTGGGGAGATGGTTAGGAGCCAGAAACAGTCAGGGGAGTTTTCCCCACAGAGAGACGATGAAGGAAGGCCTCTTTGTTTTGCCTTTGCAAACACTGAAAAACAATCAATATTTGATACAGCCAAGTGCTTCAAGTTGTGGTCTACAACTCCCTGCACTCTATAACAGGAGCCCCACTACTGTAGGCATTAGAGTTCATGATGCCAATGATCATTCCTCGGCACGACTTCAAAAGAAGGTAGACACATGAAACATTGAGACAGCATTTTGCAGACCTAACCCAAGATGGATAATTGATTCTATTATTCTGACTGTGTCAGAGAGTAGCTAAAGTGGAGCTTTTAATCAATTACGCTAAAGACACAGACTGACTAAGAATTCACGTTGGGACGGCAGCCAATTATCTGTGATGTTGCCAGGCTTCTATGGGTATCAAGCCCTGTGCTTTAGCCGCCATTAAAATAAAGTGCACGCTTCATTAGGGCTTTGAAAACCCTACCATCAGTTCCTTGTGTGAATGTAAAAATCCCCTTTGAAAGATAAATGAAATGTTAAGAAAACAAAGTGCACCTCAAGGACAATGATCAATATATGCAGCCTTTTGTGACCTACTTAAGGGTGTAATTCCTATTAGACATGATGAATTGTGAATAGGCTTAAAAGATTTCATATTAATGTTGAATCTCAGCGGTCACCCCTAAACTGTTATAGATGGAACCCGGTGAACAGCATTTTGCGCATTACTAGAAAACTTCCAGGGACAATTTAAAAAGAGATCCATTAAAAGAGGTAAAGCCAAATGTGAGAAACAAATAAACAATCGAGTCTCATTTGAATAGATTCAAATATTTACGAGGTTTTGTCTCGGAAAAACGGCCACTGCATGGAGCCATGCAGTCTCGTGAAGGCAATGGGGTGTTTTGTTGCTGGGGCGAAGCTGTTATTTATTCGAAATATTTTGTTGTTGTCTCTCACTTATAAAAAAGCCACAATAACAAGTTAACAAGATGGAACAAATTTGAACATCGTGTTGCTAATTAAAACGTAATTTATTCCTTCATCCCCACTGTTTCTTCTCATGTTTAACCACAGCTATCTAGCAATTAGAAGACAACCTCACGTCAGGAGGTCAATATTTTTCTCTTCGCAAGTAACTGCAATGAAGTCAACATGCATACCAAAACCCTCCTTCATGGCTAACTGCCGACATGTATAATTAATGAGATAGCTATAGAATGAAGTAAATTTATCTCTGTCAAATAGCTGTACTGTAAACACCTTACCTATTATACAGTAACACACTTTTGATGAGTCAGTACAGATTATGCTAATGTAGTATGGAAATACTTTTTTTGTAGTCTGTCATTGACATTTTAAACTGGCGAGGGAGCTTTTAATCAGCGGTGCTTTTGAAAGTGGAGCTTTAATCACTTGGAGAAAAGACAGTGAGGTTTTTCCAATACCTTCAAGTTGCAGACATCTCCTTGACACCTATCCTTGACGTGAACTTGCGCAGCACGCGGTGTTCTAGTTCTACTTGGGTCGGGATTGTCTTGGGTCAATTCCAAGGAAATAATGTAGGAGCAAAACAGCATTCGATATGATCACATCCTTGTGAGTATGTATGTAGTCTCCCTCCACACAATTCCCCTGAAACCTGAATTTACACGACAAACAATGAAGCTGAATCTAAATGACAACATAAAATGGAGGCTCTCTGAACATTTACGTGCATGAAACATTAGAAGATTTAGATCTGTTATTGTTTTGACAAAGATGGTTTCTGAGGCCAACCCGATAACCAAATAGCCTATGGGCCAAACACGTTTAGATTTTTTTTTTAAAACACAGAGGTCTTACCCTTTGCTTAGAGATAGTGATAGTTTCCAACGTGTGCTTCTTCCCAACACGACAGGTGAGCCATATGATCCACATATCCAACACTGCTCTGACCAGTATTATGGAGGATTCAGCGTCACAAAGCTATGAGAAACCTATTTTGACAGTCTTAGAATAGAGCTGACGAGAGCCCAATCAGCCATGACATTATATTGCAATCAGTAGAATAGTCCTATGGCTTTTAATGAACATAATTGCATGGTGATATATCGCTGCTGTTGTTGAACAGCTTCCTTAAAACAGCTTAGACCCTTTTGCTAGTATAGGCATGGAGCAATTTAGCCATCTATTCCTGCTAATCCAATCCCCTTTGCTCTTTTAGATATGTGCACTTGTCATAGTCGGTCGCAGTCACATTAGCTTCTGAAAGTGCAACTCCGGCATTAGTTGTTATTTGTCATTATGTTGTTTCTTAGAGGGAGAAACACGTGTACATTTCTCCCAGAGTAATTGCCAGGCCTGGGTCTCTGAGGTGATGAGGTGGTGTGTGTGTCATGGACCGGTAGAGGCCAGGGTTGGAGCAGGTTGAATGTGTGTGACTGCTATCCATACTGAGGATGCCGGGCTGACTGGAGTTTCTGCTCTCCCCTCCTCTTCCCTCGCCCCTCTGGTGATCTCTGGTCTTGCTCAACTCCTCTTCTCCTCTCCTCTCCCTTCCCTCCCCTGGTGATCTCTGGTTTTCCTCCCCTCCTCTCCTCTCCTCTCCTCTCCTCTCCTCTCCTCTCCTCTCCTCTCCT
>JAVQJS010057374.1:0-24172 GCA_036024795.1 Galaxias rostratus | reverse complement strand
ATGGAATAAAGAGTTAAAACAAACTTAATCATACCTACAAATGTTCAGTAAAGCACACAACATAGAGGAATATTTGGGATGATTATCAGCCTTCTCAACCAATATATTGAAAACCTTAGAAATATCAGATAATTCTTTCAAAAGCTAGAAATTTCAGTTTTAAGGGAAAACCTCTTTCAAAAATGACATCTTAGAAAACACTGTAATTAGACAGAAAACGTGTCATACTTCGTAGCAGGGAAAATGCTGACACAAAAAGCAATGTATTGTAAATTGGGATCTTGGGAATTGATTCCTTGTGGCCCGGGCATATCTGCTTCATGTCTAGATCACCTAGGAGACAGGCATTTAACCTCTGGTAAAGTGGGCCTTTGATATAATGTCAATATTAATTATTGAATAAAGCTAATCAAAATCTAGCAAGACTGCGGTAAAAAGGATACAAAGCCTATCTGACATTTCTTGACAAGATTGTTCAGTAGATGAAGGTGTCTTTCCTTCAAGTTTGCCTAATCAAAGAGAGGATTTGAGTGATTCTGTTATTAGCAAGAAAAGTTTTGCAGATCTGACACTCGCTGTCAGTGACAGTAGCTAGCTAAAATAAATCTGCTGTCACGCACCGTCAATGGATCCTCAAGAAGATGAATTAAACGACCAAGGTCAACAGATTTAGTGGAAACCTGTCATTGAGTACAACTGGTCAGATGAAATGAACTTGAACAGCATTTGAACATTTGTCAAGTGTTCCCAAATGTAGGTTGCTTACCCCATCTTGATTTTTATCTTTTATGTCTTGTCTGATCACGGGTATCTCAGGATTTCTTGGATGCACTGTGACTTTTGATCCATGTGCAGAAGTCAAGGAACTTTTTGTTATCTGAACGCCAGTGGCAATCATTTTTAATCAAATCTGTCAATGGTATTAGTCATTAGCATTCCATATTAATTTAGCAATATTTATAATCGTATAAGAAGAAACAAGCTTATATTGCGTTCATCTTCAAATAAACTAACAGCATCATTTGTCCGGGCAGTCCTGTCAAATAACTTCTTCACTCGGTCATTTTTTTTGCTCTGTCTGCGCGTGTATCTGTTGCTATGGTAACATTAACCTACGGAGAGCAGGCTAAATCAAAAACAAAGAAAACCCCATGCGCCTTTCCATTTAAAACCGGAAGGGTTTTTCCACTGACAGCAGCGCGTTTTGATTTCCTTCCTAACAATAAAGGGATATTTCAAGACTATACGCGCACGTTGTCATTACATTTTGCTTAAAAGAATAACTCCGGAGTTGAAAAGAAACAACACCTTCAGCAATGTTGACAGATTCAGGTCAGATCAAGACTTGTTTTTATTATTATTATCATTCATAATTATTTTTTGCACGGTCCGGCTATTGTACTGATTCTATTTGGTTGGTTGGACAAGAGGTTTGTGTTAAAGAGACAGCAAACTCATGTTAATCAAATTACGTTAGCTGCGATAAGCTACTTATTTAGTGTAAATTGTTCATTATCAGTGACTGTTTTGAGATTCGGTGATTATACGACTTGCAAATCTCCCTATTTGTGTTAGTGCTTGTTATACCCTATGCACAATGGATTATAAATCCCTAATATATTTCCGAAAATGTCCAGATTACACTGGGAACGCTCCTGGTGCTCGGCGGGGCAAAAAGAGGACATCGCTGGAGTCACCCGGAGAGGGCCAGTCTCTACGCTCTTCTGGAAGGCAGGTCAACGTTAGAGTAAAACGAACAAGCAATCCTCCACCTGGACAGGTATTGGTATCCCCTACAAGAAACATTCTTTTTGGAAGAGTTACAGCCATATTAGTGTGTGTATTAGATCTAACGTATACCTCTGATCTTACATGAAGTATGTTTTGATTTATTTCTGTCTTTTGATGTATGGAAAGAAGATGCACTGCAATAGTTGAAAAAACTGTCCCCTTTTATCTTAGGAAAACACTTCCTATTTCCACATTTTATTATGTTCCAGCCTAATACAAAAATGGATAAAAATAAATAAAAAAACACGTTACACGAATGACTGGATAATAAAGTGAAAAAATAAATAAATTGCAAATGTATTGAAAAAAAACAAAAAACATTCCATGTAAATAAGTATTCACACCATTTACGCAATACTGTCTTGAAGCAGCAACAACAGCTTCAAGTCTTCTTGAGTAAGATGTTACAAGCTTGGCACATGTATGGGGCAGTTTCTTCCATTCTTCTTTCATTAGGTTGGATGGGAAGCGCCGGTGCTGACCGGCCATTTTCAGATCTCTCCAAAGTTGTTCAAATCAGGTTCAAGTCTGGGATGTGGCTTGGCCACTCAATGAAATTCACAGACTTGTTCCGAAGCCACTTTTTTGTTATCTTGGCTGTGTGCCTGTGGTCGTTGTCCTGTTAGAAGGGAAACCTTCGCCCCAGGTCCAGAATGCTCTGAAGTAGGTTTTCATCAAGGATTTCTCTATACATTGCATCAATCTTTCCCTTTATCCTGACTGGTCTCTCAGTTCCTGCCACTGAAAACCTCCACACCATGCTTCACTGTAAGAATGGTATTGGCCAGATGGTGAGCAGGGCCTGGTTTCCTCTAGACATGACGCTTAGCATTCAGGCCAAATAGTTCAAACTTTTTGCAAACTTCATGCAGGCTGCCACGTGCCTTTACTGTGGAGTGGCTTCCGTCTGGCCATTCTATCATAAAGGGCTGATTGGTGGAGTGCTGCAGAGATGATTGTCCTTCTGGAAGGTTCTCCCATCTCGACAGAGGAACACTGGAGTGCTGTCAGAGTAACCATGGGACTCTTGGTCACCTCCCTGTCCTAGGCCCTTCTCACCCAATTGCTCAGTTTGGCCAGGCAGACAGCTTTATGAAGTCCTGGTGGTTCCAAACTTCTTTCATTTGCAAATGATGGAGACCACTGTGCTCATTGGGACCGTCAATACTGCAAAATATTTTTGTACCGGTCCCAAGATCTGTACCTCGATACAATCCTGTCTCGCAGGTCCACAGACAATTCCTTGGACTTCATAACTTGGTTTGTGCTCTGACATGCACAGTCAACTGGGGGACCTTACATAAACAGGTGTGTGCCTTTTCAAAACATGTCCAATCAATTGAATTTACAACATAGACTCCAATCAAGTTGTTGAAACATGTCAAGGATGATCAGTGGAAACGGGATGCACAGGGTGTCACAGCAAAGGGTGTGAATACTTATGTACATGTGAGTTCTTATTTTGAATAATTTTGCATAAAAATCTATAAAAACGTTTCCACTTTGTCATTACGCGGTGCATAGTATTCAGGATGTGATTTTTTTTTTTTTATGTAATCCATTTTGGAATTAATCTATAAT
Organism: Galaxias rostratus; assembly: GCA_036024795.1. Lineage (NCBI taxonomy): Eukaryota > Metazoa > Chordata > Actinopteri > Galaxiiformes > Galaxiidae > Galaxias > Galaxias rostratus. The sequence continues at coordinate 20,800 of JAVQJS010057374.1, read as the reverse complement.
GTAATAAAATGTGGAAAAAGTGAAGAGGTATGAATATTTTCACCATGATGCACTGTAATTCATTACTTAATTTTTACTTTTATTTCCTATGGATACATTTTTTGTAATCTAAATGACATGCTCTCTCTCTTCCTCTCCAGGCCAAACGGAAAGCCACCGACACTGAGGAAGAAGACGATCAATCTGAGAAGAAGTACAGAAAGTGTGAGAAAGCTGGTTGTTCTGCCACGTATCCAGTTTGCTTTGCCAGTGCAAATGAAAGGTGTTGATTCAGATCAACGATGAATATACCAGCATTCTACGAGAGACAACCTGTTTTGTCTTAATAAGCCTAATAGTTTAACACCACTCTTTGTCAGGTGTGCAAAGAATGGATACACATCTCGATGGTACCACCTGTCCTGTGGCGAGCACTTCTGCAATGAATGTTTTGACCATTACTACAGAAGGTAAAATAACCTAATCAAAGTTTTTGTTGTTTTCATGTGTTTCGGGAGATATAACATTGCTCATTAGTGATGGTCACATATCTACCTTATGTCAGCCACAAAGATGGCTACGAGATCTATGCATCATGGAAGAAGGTGTGGACTGGTAATGGGAAAAGTGAGCCCAGTTTGAAAGCTTTTATGGCGGATCAGCAGCTCCCCTACTGGGTGAGATCAACATTCTCACCCCCTTGACACCTTAACGTGAATTTGTTGTGGACTAAAATCAGTCTTTCTTTAACTTAAGATTCTTCTATGTTTCTGTACACTCCCCAATGTAATTTCAGGTTCAATGCACTAAGCCTGAATGCAGAAAATGGCGTCAGCTTACCAAGGAGATCCAGCTCACTGCTTCCCTAGCAGCTACCTATCGCTGTGGCATGAAGTTCCACAATGTCAAGGTAAGCAAAAGAAAGACAAGTCAAACAACCACAAGCCAAACCCTTAAATAATGTGTTTGTGTTTATATCTTCAGACTGAAGGACCTGACCAGTGTTCTCTACCTGAAGATTTGGTGAGGCTAAAAAACCAAACTTATGATCGATTTGCACTGTTGCAAATATATACTGCCATATCATAAACTAGACCTAATTATCTTCTATTACATGTCTTGTACAGAGAGTGGCAGAAGTGACTGACAGCTGGTGGGATTCCATGCTTATCTTGCCCCCGTTGTTTAAGGACAGTCCAGCAAGCCCCTTTCTTGCTGCCTACTACCCTGACTGTGTAGGCATGAGCCCCTCAGGAACTTTGAGCAACATGTCCGTATCGGAACTCAGGGCGGAGCAGTGTAGAGTCCAGCAGCAAAGTGGGTCAAATATATTGTGGCCAAATCGTGGCCCTTGATTCTCACTGGATTTAGCATGTGATGTAAACCTTATACTTCATGATGTGAGTATCCACTCCCTCAGTTCCAGGTCTCTGTCCATATTTCCAGCCCTTTTATCAGCCCAACGAGTGCGGAAAGGCCCTGTGTGTGCGTCCAGATATGATGGAGCTAGATGAGCTCTATGAGTTCCCAGAGTTCTCTCGTGATCCCACCATGTACCTGGCCTTGCGCAACCTCATCCTGGCCTCCTGGCACAGAGACTGTAAGGTGCGTAAACTTGTGGCCGTAAACCTAATTCCTCAGAATCCCACATCTAAGTAAATCAAAGTTGTCCTTCATAAGGTGCGTGTACTTTTTATTATGTCCAGATGGTGCTGACTCCACAGACATGTGCTCCTCATATCATTGTTCGGGGGTTAGTGCGGGTGCGCTGCGTACAGGAGATGGGCCGAGTGCTCCACTTCATGACTAGGAAGGGCCTGATCAACATTGGCGTTCTTTCCATCAGACAGCCTCTGCTCCCAGACAGATACGGCAATGTGAGTGTCTCTCCAACACTATGCAATCAACAACCAATATTTCCCGGGTGTCTTTTGAAACCCAGTACCTTTTATTTAACTGTGTTTTTTTGCAGAAAAACGTGCTTGTGATTGGAGCTGGGGCATCTGGACTGGCTGCTGCACGGCAGTTGCAGAACTTTGGCGCTCAAGTACTTATTTATATCTGTAGTAAACAGGGCCTGTGCGTTTGTGATTCTCTTGTGGTAACTACTGACCTCATCCAACTTTGGCCCTCGATGTTTTGGCAGGTGGTGGTTCTCGAAGCAAGGGATCGAATTGGAGGCAGAGTTTGGGATGACACCTCTCTGGGCGTTACTGTGGGTCGGGGGGCTCAGATTGTAAATGGCTGTGTTAACAATCCAATAGCACTGATGTGTGAACAGGTTAGAGTCTATTTTACTCCTAAGAAATAATTAATGTTATCTGTTTGTGGAGTTTTCATGTCAACCTGGTTCCCAACCTAAATCTGATTCTTGTATTTTCGACAGCTGGGTATTAAAATGCACAAGCTGGGAGACAGGTGTGAGCTTTTCCAGGAGGGAGGCAGCGTGACTGACCCTGCCATTGACAAACGCATGGACTTCCATTTCAATGCTATTCTGGATGTGGTGTCTGAATGGAGGAAGGACAAGTCCCAGAATCAGGACACTCCCCTGGGAGGTAATAAACCCACATCTACACAACCATTTGACTTACTAAAACATAGCAACATCATCTCTGCTTGTGGGATTCACTCTTTTAATCTGAATCAATAAAGAAAAGTATGGTTGTATTGTTGAAAGGCTTGTGTGTTTTCTACCATCCAGGTAAGGTTCAGGAGGTCTACAAAACCTTCCTTCAGGAGTCTGGCATTCAGTTCAGCGAACTGGAGGAGAAAGTGCTGCAGTTTCATCTCAGCAACCTGGAGTATGCCTGTGGCAGCACACTGGATCAAGTCAGAATACTTTTTTGCTAGTTTTGCTACAATAATCCATATTGCCCCTTCAGAAATGCATTAAATACAGTGTGGTGTTGTATTCTCAGGTTTCGGCACGATCTTGGGATCACAATGAATTCTTTGCCCAGTTCTCAGGAGATCACACTTTGCTTACGAAGGGCTACTCCTCAGTGCTTCACAAACTGGCTGAAGGCCTGAATATCCAAACCAAATGCCCGGTTTGTCAGTAATCTTATCAGACCTTTATTTCACTGTTTTATAGAGTTTCTTTGTGTTTTTTAAGATATGCTTATGTGAGCAAGAACTGATGGCGACGGTAATAATTCCGTTTATTTTCTATTTCAGATTCAAGTTGTTGATTACTCAGGTGATGTTGTCAAAGTTACCTCATCCAATGGTTCTCAGTGGACTGCCCAAAAGGTAATGCGATTCATTCCTAGGAAAAAACTTACGCTCATGAATAGATCTACTGTGTTGTACATTTATTTGCATTTGCCTTTTTTATTTTAAAGGTACTGGTTACTGTTCCATTAACTTTACTTCAAAAGAACCTTATTCAGTTTAACCCTCCCCTTCCTGAGAGAAAACTCAAGGCAATACATAGCCTTGGAGCAGGTTCCATTGAGAAGGTGAGGGCTGTTGGATATAACACATTTGTACCAGATTTTGGTTGTAGAATTAATAAAGCAATGTTTTGAAATTACTTGCAGATATCGCTGCACTTCCCCTACAAATTCTGGGACAGCAGGATCCGGGGAGCAGACTACTTTGGCCACATTCCCCCCAGTCCCGACAAGAGAGGGATGTTTGGTGTGTTTTATGACATGGATCCACAGGTTAGATACCATAGTTGATTTTAATATTTTGTCTGAAAAGGCTATTTGACCCTTTTTCTGTCTAGAAATACAATTTTTCAATTAAAAAGTTGTCCAATCCTCAGGGAACACAAGGGGTCCTTATGTCCGTCATCACTGGTGAAGCTGTGCTCGCCATCCGGGATATGGAAGATAAAGAGGTTGCAGATGAATGCGTGAAGGTCCTGCGAGAACTGTTCAAAGAAAAGGTAAACTGAAAACAAAACAAAACTTGTGATAGAAACTAAATATATTTATAAAGCTGGTGGGATTTGTAATATGTTTTTTTATTACCCTCTATTGATCCTATCTATTGATAGGAGGTGCCAGAACCTCTAAATTACTTTGTGACTCGCTGGAGCACAGACATATGGGCCCAGATGTCTTACAGCTTTGTGAAGACCGGTGGCAGCGGGGAGGCCTATGATATCATTGCTGAAGATGTGCTGGGAAAAGTCTTCTTTGCAGGAGAGGTTTGTAGTGCATCATAGCTTTTGGCAGATCGTTAGCCTGTTATATAATTGTAAACGTTTCTGAAGTGTCTGAATACATGCACTAATGTATTAAACAACTCAAGCAATTTAAGAAATTCTAAGATAACTTCCTTAAAATGAACAATTCTTAGAGATTCTTAGAAGCACAACGTACTTCTTGCAAACCTAACAAATGTGTTTCTTTGCTTTGTGCCTAGGCCACCAACAGACACTTCCCTCAGACAGTGACAGGCGCATATCTGAGTGGTGTCAGAGAAGCTAGTAAAATTATTGCTTTGTAACCCTTTTCCAGTATTACACAACCAAACTCCCAACAGAATAAAGACAGGGCAGATGAAACTTAAATAATTGTTTCCAATATGTTATTTTCAAATAGTTACCAAAAAAATATGTTCCCGGTTTCTTTATTTGTTATTAGCACAATGTGAAATAGTTAAAAATAATTGCAATGTGGGTTTATTTGCTTATCTGTAGTTTATTTGCTTCAAATGGTTTAAAACAATGTGAACTTGATGGGAATGTGCTGTAGAATTGAAAGGCTTTTGAGTGTACATCTTTGTGAAACAATAGGTATACTCTACACTACATTGCTGAGTAACCTAATTGGAAATATTGTTTTGATCATGGGGTTTGAAGTTTGTTATTTAGTATGCTTAATAATGATAATAATAATAATGAGAAGAATACATTTTATTTATAGGCCCATGGTGCTTTTTGATTCCCCAAAGGTGGCATGGACACTTACTTAAGTACTTAAGTATTGCATTGTGTGTGGATATTTGGTACAGATTGAAAAGGATTACAACGTTACTTAAGCAAAAATGTACCTTTACTTTAAAATAAATTTGTCACAACTTTGTAATATTGTTTTCACCAGAATTACTTTATTGTTGTTTGTAAAGAAACAGTTCTCTGTTTTATATTTATGAAATAGTTATGCTACGTAATTAGATTACTACGGTTATTGTGCTCAATGAGCTACCTTTCCCTTATAGCCTGTTTGCTAACTGGAACTGAGAACATGAACAAACCTGAACATTAAAAAAATACATGGGGTTTCAGGAATTTTCTAAAACTAAAACTAAATAGATTAATTAAGTATATCAGACAGGTTTGACGTTTTTCTTTTTAATTTAAATTAATATTGAGATTAATATAGCTAAGATGGTAGCAGAGGGCAAATGGAAAAACAAAACGTTTGACAAATGAGGCTTTTTCACAAATTTTTCATATACCCGCACCTTTTTCTTGATCAGCTAAATTGAAAAATGTATTCATTTTGGGAAAGCTTCTCAATTGAAAAAGGTGAGAACACTTTTCACTTGCTCAACTTTAGATCAGGACCAAAAATGTTTAGCCACCTGCTTCACATTAATGGCCAAATCACTCAATGGTTTTGAGTTCAATTTAGGGAATTTAATTGGTCCAAATATATTTATCTCAGATTTGTTTTTATTTATAGGTTTGGTGACATTAATCAGCATTTTAATGTCTGTAAGACACACAAAAGGAGATACGTGTGTAGATACTTGAATTTACATAAAATAAAGCTGTGTCATCTGCGTAGCTATGGAAAGAAACTATGTGTTTTCCGATGATTTGACCCAGAGGTAACACAACAAAATGCCGGACCTAAAATTTTACCTTGAGATGCAACACATTTAAGTTAACTGGTGCAAAGAGGAAACAAATCAATTCCCAATTCAACTGAGAATTGCCTATTTGAAAAATTGGCGGGGGGGGGCTGGAGTCTATCCCAGCTGACTTTGGGCGAGAGGCGGGGTACACCCTGGACAGTTTGCCAATCCATCGCAGGGCTAACACATAGACATGCAAACACTCACACACATTCACACCTATGGACAATTTAGAGTCACCAATTAACCTGCATGGTTTTGGACTGTGAGACATTGACTAACCCGATAAATCAAATTAGATTTTTTGTGGGGCTTTTCCGTAGATTCTTTTGACTGGCCATTTAAAATATTTAATGTAGCTATACTGTTAAAGGTTAGAGGCAAAATGTGTATTAGTCTATAAAATTTTCACTTAAATTTCAATTTGATGTTTACGGAACCCCTCTGGCACCAGAGGGGCTCCGTAGATGTTCAATCAGTTTTTAAGAAGACAATTTAACTGCCATAATATCCCCGCCCCCGGATGCTGATGCTTATGACACCTGGGAAGTAGTTTTGCTAAGTTACTGGGAGTGGGAGTAGAGATTGCAGCGATGTAACTATAGGCAGTTAATTATCCTCTTGGCCTTTCATATATTGTTGTCTGTTGTTTGTGTATATTTTGGTCATTTTGAATACAGCGTTAGCAATGGTAAAAATGGTTAATAAGGCTGTAAGTGGTTACTAGTAGCTACTTTCTAGCTAGCAACTCCCTAGAAATTTAAAGGAATCCGACGTTAACGTTACGTCGGTATCTAACGGTACCACGACCTGTCACCAACAAGTTCATGCTTTAAAATTCTTCCAGCCTGGTAAAGTACTTTTCTGTTCATGACGGCCGGCCATTTACAAATAGCAGATACTATAAATAATAAATACTCTACCACCCTATCTAACATATCTTCGTGAACTAGCTAACTAGTTATTAACTTTCATGTTTTGCCAATTTCATAATTTTTGCCATTAGCCAACGTACACACTAATCAAGTTGCATGTACATATGATTATGCTAAGTTCGCAGGTAGAAAGTAGTCATCTCCGTGTAGTGCTTATGCCTGGTAGGGGCGACTTGACATGTTTGCATGTATTCCATCCCAGAAATGGCAGGGTTAAAATGTAAAAATACAGTTCAAATGGATGGAGGGGATTGCAAGAAAGGTCCGGAAAAAGCAGCTGTTCTACTGAGTGAAGGTAAATGAGCAAAACATTATGAAATTGTTACTGCTTGAAGGTGTATGAGTTTATTGTTCAGTTCTTTACTTCTTTTCCAGGCTCCTCAGACAACAATGTGGGGAGTACATCCAGGCCTGAAGAAAAAGACAGTGAGAGAGAAAGAGTTAAAGATGCTTATCAAAAAGAAGAAATGGACCCCCCCAAGCCATCGCCTGCCAAAAAACTTACAAGATTAACCAAATGTGCGTCCGGTATGATAGTGTTTATCTGACACAAATGTGTTCATTTTATTCATTTTTATTCTATTTTGGTTGTTTGTTTGAAATCTTAATTATTTTTTTATGCTAAGCTGTGTAATGTTCTTCAACAGCTTTTAAAAGTCATACGTTATCAGACTGAATTATTTCAATGTGTCAGACAAGCAACTTTATGTAATGCGTGGACCGTTTAACCGAACTTTCTTGTTCCACAGCTGTCATACTTCAGCGCCTGGTAAAACTGTTTTTTGGGTGCCTGGCAGCAGTTGCATGTGGAATGCTATATGCTGTTTATCTTTCTACATACCATGAGAGGAAGTTTTGGTTTTCTACTAGACAGGTGGGTTTCTTATCTTTGTCTGATTGTAAGTCCCCCCACCCAAAACCCCTCCACCCCTTCTCTCTTTGACTCCTTTGTTTAAATAGTCTTATACATTATACCTTTCCTTATATTTTATGCCTCAGGAACTGGAACGAGAAATCACGTTCCAGGGAGGCAGTGGACTTTACTATTACTACTATAAACACATGCTAAAGGCACCCTCATTTGAGAAAGGTTTTTACGAGTTAACCAGAGACAACCACACTTTGTCTGGCCAGACCATCAATGCCGTGGAGCGTCTGTCTCTTTACCCAGAGCTCATAACCAGCTACTTGTACAGACTTACTGGGAGCCAGGTCAGTACATTGTGTAATGGTGTTACACTGTTAAGTGCTTCAAAAGTGGTAATCATGAAATCCAATAAATCCATATATCCAAGGGGGTTGTAGGGTATGGGCCTTAAATAATTTTGTCCCCTCTGTCGCTGCAGGATTTGATAGAGCCTGTGTACTTCTATATTGGCGCTGTATTTGGCCTTCAGGCCGTCTACGTCACGGCCCTCTTTGTGTCCAGCTGGGTGATGAGTGGCACTTGGGTGGCAGGCATGCTGGCTGTGGCCTGGTTCGTCATCAACAGGTCAGTGGGGTGCTTTTGCCACTTGAGAGATTCCAATTCTTCATTTAGAACAACCTAAGTCTAAAGTCTATTATTGTACCTGATTGGTTATGGTTTGTCTCAGATCGGACACGACCAGTGTGGAATATGCCATTCCACTGCGGGACAACTGGGCCATGCCGTACTTTGCCTGCCAAGTGGCAGCCTTAACTGGATTTCTGAGTAACAACATCAACTCTGCTACAGAGGTGAGTTTTCCTCGTAATGCTAAAATCAATCATCAGTCTGCTGTCCAATCAAAGCACCGATAGGCAACTTTTGTAAACTTAAACCAAAGTAGGCCGGGACACAGTATTTATATTTACTTCAAATTTGCTTGCTGAACAGCTATTGTGAACCCATTTGAACTGTTGTGTAAACATATTTAATTCATGTTGACTGCATATTTTCTTTTGTTTGTTTAGATGCTCTGTTATCTGACGATGAGTGCCACCACCTTCACTTTTATCCTTGTCTGGGAGCACAGCCACTATGTCTTGTTTGTCCAAGGCCTGGCATTGTTTCTGCTTGACTGCTTAGATCTGGTGCAGTCCCGCAAGGTAGTAAATTACCACTTAACTTTTGCTTCATTTTCCACGTTTTGTTTTTCCTGTGAAATTAATCAACTTTCCGTTGTTTGGTTCCCCATAAAGGTTATTTGTACCGGGTTAAATTTAAGTGCCAATTTCTGATCTCTCTCTCTCTTTCTCTTTCTCTCCCAATATTGGGTGGACAGATGGATGACATTCAGAAGATTTACATGAGCTCAATGATCCTGGCTTATGTGTTCCAGTTCCAGAACTCGGCCCTGATCAGTTCCCCTCTGCTGAGCCTCATGATTAGTGCCGAGCTCGCGAGGTACTTTCAGGTAGTTAGCTTCCCCCTCAGACACTAGAACTAATGTTGGGATGTTTAATGTATATGATGTTTTATCTTGGTGATTAGGTCAGGGATATACTTATTTTTTTATCAGGTCTTATACTGGGCACTATTTTTTGTAAGTCACTTTGGATGAAAGCAACTGGAAAATGAATGTAAAGTTAGATTTGACCCTGGAACTGTTCAGGCCCTAACTCCTCTGTGGTTTAGTCCATTATTATTGAATCATATTTACCTCTTATCTCTGCTACCGCATTTTTTTTCTAGAATAAAAACCGGGACTCATATGGTTTCTCAGACATTTTCCCTTTGTTGTTTTCTGTGGTCCTATTTCAGCAAAACATGAAGATGGGTCCCCTGGTGGCCAGACTGTTGAAGCTATTTCTCCATTTCTACCTGGTCTTTACCACAGGCATCACCTTCAGCTATGTAGTCAAGGTAAGAGTAGGACAGATAAATACTTTCACAGAAAAACAGTACTGTAAGGTAATTTGATTATGATCTGTATAATGTAGTGCAGACAAATATGATAGTTTGGTATTTATTTTTTAATAATTCTTAGTTTAAGCCCCCGTTGGCCATCTCTTCCAATCATTAACATAGTGTTATTGCTATTATTTAACAAGTGCTGTGTTGTTAGCTAAGGTGCTATGAAGAAGAAAATATTGGTTTTATGGTGTGGTTGATGTAAATAATGATAATAAATTGATAATAATATATTTGAATGTTGACTTGTATACAGAGACTTCTACCAGTCAACGAGAGTGACTTTATGCTGAAGTTTCTTGAAGTAAAATTTGGCCTCAACACAACAACGTAGGTCGTCTGACTTTATCAAAATGCACTCTTCATTACCTTCATATTCATACTTCATTTGCACAAGAGTGTAATTTTCTTTTCTCTTCCTTACAGGGATTTTGTAACCAACCTGCTCCTGTGCCAAGAGAGTTTCCAGTTCCCCAGTCCAGAGCTGTTCTTGCGGCTCACTCAAGCGTCTGTGCTACCCTTCTACCTTCTAGTGCTCACTGTCTGCCTCCTGTCTACTCTTCAGACTATTTACAGACGACTCAGGTGAGGGTCTACCTACCCACAAAAGTGTCTTGGTTTGTTCTGTGAAACACATCTGGTATATGAAACCGCTGGTTTGACACTAGTGATGTGTTTTCCTGTGGTGATAGTGGTGAGCCAATTAACACCAATCCCAGACTTGAAGATGGACGAATAGGAGAGCATCCTGAGGTCATCTATCATGTTTTCCACACTCTGCTGTTTGGAGCGCTGGCTATGGTTTTTGATGGGTATGTTTGAACTATAGAGTCCAAGTATGCTCTCCAAACGGTGGCCTGAAACATTCTGTCTTTTACAGGATGAAGTATCTGTGGATTCCGTATGTCTGCATGTTCACTGCGTTCGGAGTGTGCTCTCCGGACTTGTGGATGACAGTCTTCAGATGGTTGCGGCTCAAGTCCATCCACCCTGTTTTACTGGTGAGAGCTGCACGACACACACATTCTTATGTCAGTCTAACTGCCTCTGGTAATCATCACCATAGATCCTACTTGGCTCCTTGCCCATCATAAAGTAATGACTTATTTCTTTATAGGCTTTAATATTGAGCACTGCTGTTCCAACTATCATTGGCTTCAGTTTGTGGAGAGAGGTGAGCTTTGCATGTTTTCTTTTTTTTATAAAGTATTTGGTCTCAAATATTATCTAAATCAGGGCTCCCGACTAACATTGTACACTGCTGGCAGTAGTGCTACTTAGTGTTTCGCACAAAAACTTACCTATGCTTTTTTAAATGGTAACTCAATGAAACATTGCATTTTGATTAACATAACATACTAATCAACAAAAAATAAAAGTGCTCTTGTTGCATGTGCATACGGTTCAATAACCTATAGTAACATAAGATAACAAAAAAAATGTATTACAAAAAGGTAAGTCATATATTTTATTGGCAAGGGAAACACCTTTGGTAGCAGTCTGGTACCCTGTGAATAATTTCTTCCTTCCTTTCCATACACGTGTAGTACTTCCCCCACGTCATGTCAGAACTGTCAGAGGTGCAGGAGTTCTATGAACCAGATACCGTTGAGCTGATTAACTGGATCAAGTGAGTAAAATACTTGTATTTATTTAATTAAGCGACTGTGAAAGTAACATCTGGGCATCTCTACAAGAGCTTGAAGTAACAGGTAATCTCTCCCTGATTGTTCTTGACTACTCTCCTATTGTGTCCAGGACCAATGCACCAAAGGTAGCCGTGTTTGCTGGGAGCCCACAGCTACTGGGTACAGTGAAGCTGTGTTCAGGCTTGAAAGTGACCAGCCTGCCCCTCTACTCAGACATTGACCTGCTAAGGAGACGGGAGGATGTGAGAAGCTGTCTTGTGACTAATTGCACCACCATATTAAGTTGCTTTTGCTTTTACAAACAAAAAGCAACAGCCCGATGGTCTGGCATTAATCTATTTATGATCTTGTCTACTTTGAGAAGGTAAACATAGGGATAGAGAAATAAATTGCTTGTTGAAAATTCTCCCTTTAGACTCACCAGGTATATGGAATGAGGTCAGCAGAAGATGTCTACAAGATTCTGACATCGCTCAAGACAAACTATGTGATTGTTGAGGAGTCGATTTGCAATGAGATTAGACGTAACCAGGGCTGCAGGTTGAAAGACCTTCTTGACATCTCCAACGGCCATGTAAGTATCAACACCTTTAATTTGAGTATTTCAGTTAAATTCCATCAAATGACTGATTACATGGCAGTATTACTTGTATAATTCTTGCATTTGAACACCCCGGACCATCTTTTGCCTTTCAGGTTGTGTACGATAAAGGGGAAATCTATTCCTTCTCCAAGCACGGACGATTCTGTCAAGAGATAAAGCTGAACCATTCTCCATACACCAACTACTTCACTAGAGTTTTCTGGAATCGGTCCTACCATGTCTACAAAGTGAACTTGGTCATCTCGTTCCAGTACTGACCATGACCTTAGTCTCACTTTCTTGTCGCAGGTTTTCAGCAGTGTCTGTAAATGCTTTGTCTCCATTGTGTCAGCTGTTCTGTTCTCCTTGGCCATAGCGGGTGAGGGATTTTCTTCCCAGTTACACAAGAAGCATCTCTTAAACAGAATTAGCAAACGGTATGACTTCAGGATACTTTTTTTCTCTTAATACATAGAGCAAGGGTTTTGGAGATCAGACATGTCAGCTTCATGACCATGTTCTGTGAAGCAGTCCAAAACCCAATAAACTGTGATGCTTTGTTTAAGGGATACATGTAAGGACAAAGCTCCCTCTCTCTATGCTGTTCTCATTTTTACCTACTAACTCACATGCAGTGCATGTGTGTGTTTTTAAATGTTTATATTTTTAAGGAGGTTGTCCTAAATGATTCTGTGAAATGCTACACTTCTGTGTGTCATGCTTGTTATGTAAATTACTGTGAAAGGAAATGGGACAATGGGATACGCAGAGCATATCGTCAAAGCCCGGCAGGTTCTGGGGCATCTCATTTTATTTTGCTTTCTCATTAACCTCTTCTTGAGGCCTTGTCCACCATACAGAAATGTTATGTTTAATTAACACATTTAATTCCAGTGTGCTGACTCCCCTCAATGTAAACTTTGGCCACTGGTGATTGCATGCCAGTCTAATTTACTGTTTGGAAATGGCCTTATTAAAGTTAGATTTTACAGTTTAAGAAATTACAGGTGAAGTGCTTATTTGGACAACTGTTGTTTTTGTCTGTTCTGAATTACAATCACATTACAATTACTTATCAGAAGCTTCTAAATTCCTTTCTCCGGCTACTGCAATGTCAATGGTTTATACTGCAGGGTGTGATGGCACGGGATGCTTAACATAATATTGACAGGGTTTGCTGCTGGAAAATATTGAATTATCTTTATATTTGATATGATTATCATGGCATGCTTTCACCTCAATTATGTCAAACACTGTAGAAAAGTGTGCCATGATTCATTGACAATTCCATAAACCATGATCCAAACCTAATCTAGATGAGGTCCAATCCAATTTTTGCGATTTAGTGGGAAAATGACGATTTTGTTAATACAATATTTTTTAATTCCCAAGAAATATATGGTATTATGTAACTGATAGCATGAACTTGGTATCAATAAGGTCAATAACCCAAGTAAATCAGTATTACAACAGTAGTACAATCATTTAAAATGGCATATTAAAAAAGGTTATGCTACCAATCGTTTTTAGTAATACCATGCATTTTGTAAGACTACCTTTAATTTGAATTCCTTTTAAACTTAATATTTTATTAAAAATGTTTCATGCATGTAGGTTTTGTTTCGATAAAAGTAATGATTGGATTTTGAAGGAAATAACACAGACAGGACTGCGCAAATGCAGCGCCCAAGGCTCACCGCTGCAGTGACCCATTGTAGAGCAAGAACGCAACCGGATGTGCACTTTCAGGGCGCGTACGCTGAAATAGAAAAATGTGAAAATAATAAACAACTTGCATTAAATCTTAATTTTGAACTTGGTCACGCTTCCTCTCGTTCTGTTACAAACAAGTAAGTATCATGTATCAGTTAATGTGCCCCGTGGTAACAGTCATATACCTCATGAGTAAATGCATTAAAACTCAACAAAAGACTGGGTAAGCTAACCTGCTAGCTGTGCTATTATGTATGCTATATTTTTCAGGTAGTGCTATGATGCCAGATTAGATGGCTAGGTCATTGCCAGCCAGTTTGCAAAGCCATTTATACAGATTTTTTTTAATTTTCCCAGCGTGGTTGTAAGACGTATACGTATTTGGTCGATTAGACTAGTTTTGCCTTGTGAGCTCTGCACATCATCTAAAAAAACCTGATGTACCTGCCCTGTTATATTTGTCTGTGTCCTCATGTTAGGTCCTCATACAACATCTACCTCGTAACAGCTTGGCTCTCATAAGTTATCACAAACTTATCAAATTAAAATGAGCTTGTGCTGGATACCATGCTTTTACAATGTTATTCGACCTACTAGATGAGTGCTGAGGCAGCAGACAGAGTTGCAATGAGGGGCAGCCGACCAAGCACTCCACCCCAGACCTCCTGGTTTGAGTTTCTCCTGGATGACACATTGCTGGAAAGCCACCTTGAGAAATCCAATCCAGGTCAAACTCAAATCCGATCACATCCACAATGTTGCTATTTCTTTTATCTGAACATTTAAAGCTAAATTAATTCTGACATTGTGGGTGTGTTTCTCCCCCCTGCCAGATCCAGCATCAGCCCAGCTTATCATCCAGTTCCTGGAGCAAGCCACAAAGCCTTCCGTGAATGAACAGAATCAGGTCCAGCCTCCAGCCGACAATCGCCGGAACCGCACGCTCAAGCTGCTAGCACTGAAAGTAGCAGCGTACATGAAATGGGATCTGGATACACTGGAGAAAGGGTTGGTGAAAGGGGGATTGTCTAGTGTTTTCCTGGCATACTATAATAGACATGGCTTTGTTTTATTTAAAAAAAAAAAATCCTTTGCAGGTTGACCATACCTGTACTGAATATGCTGCTAAATGAGCTCCTTTGTGTAAGTAAAGTTCCCCCAGGTGTAAAACATGTGGATCTGGACCTCTCTACACTCCCCCCTACCACTGCCATGGCTGTCATCATCTACAACCGCTGGTAATTAGTGTGCCTATTCAATGTATATTAGGACTATTGTCATTCTTGCCGTTGATTGTTGTAGCAATTAATAACATGTGCGCTGCTAATGGCTGTTTTTCTTTACAATTGCATTCTACAAGAAACAGTTGTTAATTTTTAATACACAATTGGGTTCTGGGTGGGCTGTTTTAAAGGTTCTTAATGGATTGGTCTGTAGGGTTATTTGGAACCTGTTTAAAACAGTTTTATTCAGAGTATGACCACTGGAAGATAATGACTTGTCTTTTATACATGTATATATTTATGTAAAGGGCCATCAGAACTATTGTGCTGAGCAGTTTTCCAGAGAAACAGGCCAAACCCGGACCTCACCAGATGAACATGTAGGTAATTTTTTCATACACTTTTAAGTACATTGGGGATTTTATTGAACAGAAGGTTGCTTCAGTAAGATTTTGCATCCTCACTTTCTTTTTCAGAATAAACATTGTGCAGCAAGAGAAGGAGATGACTGACAACATCCTTAGTGTGGTGAGGGGCGTGTATTTTCTCTTGGCCAACAAACATACACATTACCCTTCTTCAATGTAAACATCTAAGTTAATAGGGCGTAAAATTATGACCTGCTTTGTCTTTGTTCTTCGGTGCAGCTTAAGGAGCAGGCAGCAGACTCTATCAGTGTGCTTGAAGGAGCTCTGGGGCTGAAGAGGGACTTCTATATCCACACCCTGAGGACACTGGACCTGCTGTCTGCGGACTCAAGCGCCGCTAATGGGGAGACAGAGTCCTCGACTGCTGGCCTTTGTATTAGTGCTGAGGAGCTGCACTGTCAGGTAGGCTGATCACAAACCATGTCTACTGAATATCAAAAACGAATGTAGCATGATTGAGTCCTCATTCGTGTTTTGTGTAACATTTCCTTCTGTTCTTTCCAGGTGCATTATGATTTAGGGGGCATTTTCTTCCAGCAAGGCTGTACGAACCAGCTGGCATACGAGAAAGCCAGAGAGCATTTTAGACAGACCAGGGAACTGTTACAGAAGGTACAGCAAAATCATTCGCTGTTTTGGTATGGACCTGCACTTTTTACAAACTGTGATATAATTAATTATTTGTAACCAATTTTTTGTTCCAGCAGGATTTCTCCCTGCATGTTCATTTGGACGAGAAGCGTCTTGCTGGCTACTGGAATGCTTGCAGAGCTCTGACCGGAGCCTCAGACCCAGGGGACACCCAACTAACCACCTATGGACAGATTAACAGCCTCATCAAGACACAGAACTACCAGGTCTGATCACATTCCAGCCTGCAAGTGGCTAGTAGTCATACTTTGGAAATTCATTTTACGGTTGGTTGTGTGTTTAGCACTGTTCAAAAATATTGCATTTTCTTCATCTGTCCCCTAAGGCTCTTGTAGAGGCTTTCATCAAAGACAATGTGTCTCGAAGTCTACCTAATAACTTTAGACAGTCTGTCCTAAGAGAATTCTTGCATAAAGTCCAACAAGGGTGAGATTGCAATTCTGCTTTGTTATTAAACCAGAAAGTACATTAGCAATTTGTTTAGGGTCTGTACGTTTGCAAATGTACCTAATAGTGCTTGAATTTGTTGAAAAGAGGGCTTTGTTATGGATAAAACAATTCCAATGTCAGGCTAATTACGTGGTTCCATGGTGTTTGGGCAGGGAAAAGGGTTTGGAGGAGCTGTGCCACCAGCTGTGTGTCTGCAATGCCGTCAGGGACGCTCTGGAGGGGGAAATCCTCAGTGTTCGCTTCCAGCAGCTGTTACTCAAGCCCAGTAAACGTATTGTGGACTTCATGCTTGAGGTACTACAGTCACAAAGCGAATTTATTTCTTGCTAATCCATGACAACAGTTTATAATTATTGTCACCTTATTTGTCTATGAATAAAGCATCTTTTTTTCCCTAGGTCAGCACAAAATCACTAGACATTGATCGCCCATTGGAGGTGTCAAGAAAGAACATGGCCGTCTTCCTAAAGTAACACACAATCACACAATTCCTTTATGTGCAACCAACCATTGGTTCTTGAATTAGATTTATTCCAAAATGCCTGTGGCGGTCAATTTCTTGCCCATAGAGATCTGTTGTGGGTATCTCTGCAGGACGCTGTGTGAAAGCATGGAGGAGCTGCCACTGGTTTTCGTGGTGTCTTCCCATAAGCTCTTCACGGAGCTACTGAAGGAGGATGAGAGGAAAGTCATGGTCGAGCAGATGAGGAAGCGGTCGGCCACCATCAACCTGACCGCAAAGCCTCTGCCCTCTTTCTATGACATTCCAGGTACGCAATGTGGTCAGCAGTGCAGCTACTGTGTTTTTATATCTAAAATGTGGCCAATTATTGGCAGATAGATTCAGGGGTTCCTGTCATCATCATTTGGAGTATGCACTAGAAATGGTCACTAGGCACAAGACATGCTTCTCTTTAGTATTCTTGTCTCTTTGTGAACCGGTGGTTGTCATGTTGTTCCGTCCTAGCCTCGGCCAGCGTAAACATCGGACAGCTCGAACAGCAGCTCATTCTTTCTCTGGAGCCGCGCAGGATCAGACAGATCATCATTGAACTCCACGGCGTGGCCGAGCGACCTTTCTGGAGAGTCAACAGCAAGGTCAGCGCTCAAGGCTTCGGGGCTCACATCTCAACAGACCTGCTGGGCTCTCTGTGTACATGTTAATGCAAAGCTGTCTAAGAACAGGAGCGTGAGATACTGAGGTGGCTGTGGTGAAAATGTTTCTTTGTGTTTTGTTTTAGTGGGAGGTTCCTCCGGACTACATCAACGTGATCCTCAGCATCAAAGATAACCTGACCAAGGACCTGGTGTACATCCTCATGGCTAAGGGTCTCCACTGCATTGCCATAAAGGTCTGTATAAAGGCACAATGCAATGCTAGTGACCTCAGTATGACTGGTCAAACTGGCATTTCAAGGAAAGAGCTGTCTCCAGTGCTGAAGGCTGAACTTGCTTGTCGTCTTGGCACTGTTTTATCTCAGGACTTTGCCCACGCACGGCAGCTGTTTTCGGCCTGCCTGGAGCTGGTGACAGAGTTCTCCCCCAAACTGAGACAGGTCATGCTCAATGAGATGCTGCTGCTGGAGGTGCGAGCCCATGAGACTGCAGCAGCCGAGGGCAGCCGGGAGAGACCGCCATCAGACCTGGTCAGCAGGGTCCGCGGCTACCTGGAGATGAGGATACATGGTGAGTGGAAGGGCCGATGAGCATTTAAGCATTACTCCCCATGTGAACCGCACTGTGGTTACCGTATGATTGCATATATAACACCCAGTTGTCGTTTATTTTAAAAATGAACAGACAATAGTTTGTTACAAACGGATTTCTTCCTGCTTGTGTTTTAGATTTACCTTTGCGACAAGTGGTTGGTGAGGAGTGTGTGGCCTTCATGCTTAACTGGAGGGAGAATGATTACTTGACACTGCAGGTGCCCCAGTCTCTGGTCATGAACAATCCCTACATCAAGGTAACATACCTGGTCCCCAGCCATCGTTTTTACACACTCACTCAAATGCACACCTTAGAATCCCAAGAGCAGATCAAAGCAAATCAGTCACAATTAGTTTAGACAGACTCACATTGTGGAACCTATTTGAAGAATCTATTTGCATTATGGTGTGTTTGTCCTGGTCGATCCGTCCCCAATAACAATTTTCTTTCTCTCTCACTGTTTCTGGTTGTCTCCTCCAGTTGGGTCAGCTCCTGGCCTCCACCTGCAAGGAGCTTCCGGGTCCTAAAGAGAGCCGGCGGACGGCTAAGGAGCTATGGGAGGTGGTTGTCCAGATCTGCTCTGTGTCCGTTCAGCACAAGAGGAATAGTGATGGGCGTGTTGGACTCATCAAATACAGGGAGTCCACTATGGGCATACTACAAAGGTGATGCAGGGTTCACAAACGTATTTACTCATGAGTTGGCATTGCTCAATATTTCTGATGGTAATGTCACATTTAGTTTCTGTTGGTCTACTTCTAATTTTGAGGCTTTTCCTTCCAGGAGCAAGTTTATCACATTCATTAAGAAGCTGAGGGTGATTACACAATCTATCTTATCCATGCTGCAGTAACTATGACTTTGCACATCTGAAAACTCAAAGGTAACAGGGGAGTTTACACGTTTGTTTCTCGATCGTTCCTTTAGGAACCGCTGGTACTGACAACCCTCATCTCGCTGTTTGTGAGACTACACAGCATAGTGCGGGTATGTTTTCTGTTCTCCATAATTGTATTATTTATTTAGTAGTGGTGGAACTTATCCGTAACCTAATGTGTATTTTACAGGATGACATAGTCAATGAAGTGACAGCAGAGCACCTCTCCATTTGGCCATCGACTCTTGCCAAGTATAAACAGACATACTTCATATTTTTTATATTGGGTTATATTCATTACGATTCTGTATTATAATAGTACTTCATGAATCAAATGGTAAGTGCCACTGTGAAGTTAATGAAAAAGATGATGGGTGTGATGTCTTCCACAGCTTGCAAGCAGTGGACGTGGAGGCTGTGGCTGTAACGGTCAAAGAGCTTGTCTCCTATGCTCTCACACTGAACCCTAACAATCAAGCCTGGCTTGTTACACAAGCTGATATATACTATGGTAAGTGTGTCCGCACACCCCGATAGAGCCAGGCATATGCATAGTATAAATAGAAGACTTGCATAGACAAATTACTTAAAATATTTGTTGAGAAACGAGGTCGTCCATGGTTTTCACTAGATGCAAAGAGAAATGTATTAACTTTAGAGCATGTCATGGTCGAGCAATGCCACAGCACCCTCCATTTTGTTTCACCAGTGACCAATCAGTACTCTGCAGCCTTGCATTTTTACCTCCAAGCTGGAACTGTGTGCACTGACTTCTTTACCAAGCCTGTACCCCCTGATGTCTACACAGACCAGGTAGCACAGATTAGAGCAAATATGACTGGATAATATTTGCACTTATTGTATAAGTACTGTACTGACGCTGAATAACTTTATTCAACGATTTTTTCAAGTTTTGACCACATTGCTTTATAGGTTTTGAAGAGGATGATAAAATGCTGTTCCATGATGAACTGCCACACCCAGGTCTGACAATGAAAAGTTTTCCCTTATTAACAGAAAGATTTTGTTAGAAAGAGGAAGATTTGAAGTTAATTGGGGCTCTCTGCCGAAATGATTCACTCATGTCAAAGTTTTCTTACGCGTTAAAAACTGTATCATAACTTTTGGTTATTAGGTTGCAGTGCTCTGCCAGTTTCTCAGAGAAGTGGACTATATGACTGCATTCAAAGCGCTTCAAGAACAAAACAGGTAATGTATAGAGGCGATGCAGATGGACGATACGTTCATTTGGTCTAAAAAACACTGGAAATGTACCCTTTCATTTCAGTCACGATGCAATGGACACCTTCTACGACTACATCTGGGATGTTACCATCTTGGAGTATCTTACACGTAGGTTCGCTAGTGGTATCAGGCTATATATATATTTATGTTTTTTCACTTCACGTTTTGTAGTTGATTACTTTCCTACCTAATTTTAGACATTCACCACAAAAGGGGAGAAAGCGAGAAAAGACAAATTGCGGTAAATATTCTAGCTCTGTAAACACCTGACATGTTCAATGGGGGAAATTAAAGGACTTGTAGTTTGTGCTCAAATATTCTCTCTCCTCAGATCAAAGCAATTGGACAGACAGAGCTGAATGCCAGCAACCCAGAGGAGGTTCTGCAGCTGGCAGCTCAGAAGAGGAAAAAGAAATTTCTACAAGCTATGGCAAAGCTGTATTTTTAATTTAAGAAAAAAATGCATGGATCTAAAAAATAATGTACATTTTATTTTTGTTGTAGCAAATAAATACAATTATTGGTTCATTCTCTGTACACTAATACACGTGTAGATTTTTATCCCTGTGGTCAGTGATACTAAATCTCCTGAGATATACAATCAATGGCCTAGTTTGATAGGTAGCACCTTGTATAAATAATTCAATGCTTTGAATTACATG
>JAVQJS010057321.1:0-17532 GCA_036024795.1 Galaxias rostratus | reverse complement strand
CGCTTAGTCTCGACCCTCACCTGGGACCAATTTGCCTTGGGAGACCCTACCAGGGGCTATTGCCCCCGACAATACAGCTCCCAGGATCACAGGGACACAGAAACCCCTCCACCACGTTAAGGTGGCGATTCTCGGAAGGGTTAGAGTAAACTAATTGTCACCAAATTTATCTAGATTGGCCTATTGAAGACAGTACTTTTTCACATGTTTTTACACTTATTAAATCATACATAATGTCTTTGACCCACTAGCACATACACACACGATATATTGGCCTTGGTGGTGATGTTGGCAGCCTGGCTTAAACCCAATCACTGTTGTTAGTTATGGCGTTCCAATAGTGGCAAAATTGTTGGCTTTTTCTGGTAAATGAAATTATCTGTAAACGGTTGTTGGAAAATTGCGTGTCATGTGCAAATTAGATGTACTAACCGACTTGCCATAACTAATATGTGGAAATGAATTGAGAAAAAAAATATGTACTCTGATGACTAAGTCTACCTAAACTTTCAACTTCAGCTGTATGCACTCCTTTGCTGAAAACGAGATAATAGATCTTTTTCAAACTGACACTGACATTGAATCAGTTTTTGAGTTGCTCATGGGGCTATATGCAAATGTCCTTACTCTCTTTTGCATGCACCTTGACTTTTCAGAAATGGTTGTTTTTCAGATCCTGATCACATAAAAATGGCAACGGAGGCAGCAGTCTCCACCCCTGGTCATCCACCTATTCCCAGTCCAATTAAAAGGAATTATTACTGGCTGCGCTCTTTTGTTGCTGGAGGTAGGGTATGGATTTTTTAAATGATAAGACAAACATATTACGGATGGAGTTCAAAATGTCTGATTGCTTGTAATGTTTTGAAAATGTACTTTCATAATGTATCGAGTAGAGATGTAAGGGTTCTCAATGTCGAATATTTTCATTTATTATAACAATGAAAATAATTATTATTAAAGCTACATGCAGTATTTTATGGGTCCTTGCCATATAGCATGGCATACAAAATTAATATTTTTTCTATGTTTTAATTCCTTTAAATTATTTTTATAATAGTAAAGGTTACTTTAATGTGTGCATGTATTGCATGAAACAAATCAGTTAACCTTAGTTTTTTTACTTCATATTCTCACCATTACTGACCACATCAAAATACTTGGGAGTGTGTGATACACAGCTTGTGTGCTTTACAGATAAACATATCTTTAAGAACACTTCCAGGGCTATGTGCTAACAGTTAAACTAACGAATGGTGTCTGTTTAAATTATTATTGTTAGATGCTGGTTGTTTCGTAAAACGGGGAATCTTGACAAAGTTGTTTTGAGGTTAAAACAGGAAATATAATTAAAACAAATTCAGACACCACTTTTGACTGGACAGCAGGATAGGGAACACTGTTAGGGAACGCCAGCTGGCTTATCCATAATACTGACTCTTCTTAAGGATCACTGTTGCATCGCATTATAATAATAAGATGACTTTGCAATAATAAGATGTGTGCATCATACTGTCACATGACCTAATAAGTATGCTGCTTTCAATGGGCACACTAATTAGAAATGGATCCAGTCTATGATTTAGCCACAACGTAGGAGCATACTATTCAATAAAGTTGTAAAAAGGCAATGTTGCGTGGTTCAAAGTAGTAAGTAGTGACGAATAAACAATTTATTTTTATACCTTTACAGAGCACGGTTAAAAATGTAATTCGTTATTCATTACGCCAAGGTTTGCAAACAATGGCACGTTTAAGACTGTCAAGGTTGCAGTGGAAAGTATGTATATCTCACACACCAACAGAATACATATTAATGACACGTTACATATACGGAATACATCATTGTAGTTATTTTCTGACTGCCAACTTAGCGATGGGTCAAAAGGTTCCAACAACGGCCCTTTCATGTGAATGTGTTAATAGCTTGCTAGCCTGGGTGAACCTGGGCTGATGTACTAAGTTTATCACTTAGTGGGATTTCTTATGTGTGATTGCGGTTGTTAGGGTAAGTGAATCTAGATAATAATAATCTTTCCATAGCTACTGTTAAACTTGCTTTGTGGTGTAGGCCTCTGCTGTAATGTTTATTGTTTGGAGTTTCTTCTGTTGAAGGGTAGCCTGTAACGGTTGGTCAACCAGGGGCTGCCAAATTATATTTGTATGTGTTTTTTTAGGTGTAGCAGGATGCTGTGCCAAATCTACCATTGCTCCTCTGGATAGAGTCAAGATTTTATTCCAAGCTCACAATCCTCACTACAAGGGCCTTGGTAAGAGTGAAAAATGAAGTTAAATTATATTTTTTGCCATATAATCAACATCATATGCGAATGACAGTGTATAGTCTTTAAATGTTCTTTCTCGAAAGTTAATTTATGATACAATATATTATAATATAATACAATACCAAATGCATGTTGAAAATTTTAGTCAATTGTGAAAAAAAATGTTTTACTGTTACAGGGCTGCCAACTTTTCCGACAACTTTGCATGCGCGACAATTGCAGTTGTGTAGAACACATTGTTTGGTGAGCTTGGGGTTGTAACAGTACGTGGCAGCTACTCAATAACCTTTTTTACTGGAAGAAACACGTATTTATATACATTTTTCTTTCATAACTAATATTCCTTACCCCACTCATAAAAACATTTATATAGAGGTACAACCTTTGATTAAGTGAAAAGATAGAAGTACCCCCCTGAAACTCTACCTGCTTATGACTCAATTTTACTGGCGAAGTGTCAGTGATCAGATAGCTCTTTTTAATGGACTCACTTTTGAGTTGCCATCTTTTGATGTTGCTCGATCCTATGCACCAAGTGTAGGCAAATTTCCAACCACCAGTATTAACCAATTACTGAAATCAGAAGGTCATGTGAATATGAACACACTTTGTGGAGTTTGCATGTTCTCCCCATGTTAGCCTGGGTTTCCTCCCACAGTCCAAAAACATGTAGGTTCATTGGTGACTCTATATTGTCCATAGGTGTGAATGTGTGTGAGAGTTGTTGTATGTCTATGTGTTAGCCCTGCGATGGACTGGCGACCTGTCCAGGGTGTATCTCGCCCGAGGTCGGCTGGGATAGGCTCCAGTGTTGTTGCGTTGGTGGTTTGACTGATCAGTACAAAATAATATTATTTGCTTTTATAAATATTTATTGTGTCAATAATAAGAAGCAAAGATGGCTACAAAATATGTTCTAAACTAAGCATTTTGACATTTCGAAAATATGCTTTACCACATTTATTCTTACAACATCTCAGTCCCAGTGTGGTCTTCTAATAATTACAGGTATTTGATAACCCTATAATCATGCATTTAAAGTCCAAACAGTTAGCAATCTGTGCTTTTTAAAAAGCTACATTCCATTGCCAACTATGAATGCATCTGAGATAACAATCCACATGCAGCTCTGTCCTGGGAGCAATACAGCTAAATCCATGGATTTCGGGGGTTTTCTTGGAAGTACACTGTTCTGGAGTTTGTAAAGCAGCGAGGTTGGGATATTGCAGAAGTTGCATGTTTTGTTTGTCACACTAATTAGCGAACATGACAGATGCCTGTCTAGATAATATCCTCCAGCAATGCACAACAAATTGCCTATACGTCCTACATCAATCAAGCAGTTTTGTCTTGAGTTTAACTTAAATAAATGCCAGTAAAACTTGATGGCTAATTTACAGAAGTTGAATCTTTTCATCTTATTTCTTATTGTAATAGTGATGTCTTCCTCTGAAGTCGAAAGAATCCTTTTACTTTGTTCCCTTAGAATGCTCAAGACATGACCTTACCTCTACAGTGTACCGAATGTATTACCCCCTTGAGACCTGACATATTTTATGGTTGTTTAAGATATCTTAAACGTTTTAGGTACATTTTTACCAATACCGCAGGCATTTTCGGTAGTACAGTGATGTAACCATATCCCTAGACTCCATATAGTTATGGCTAATGTGGGACACTCGAACCACGCTTAGACTGAAGAATATGAAATGACCATAGTAAACAAAACAAAAAACAGAAAGGCCGTTGAATGTTTGTCCATACTAGTTTTTACAGTCAAAATGTTCTACCTCCCTGAAAGTAGAAATATTTTAGTGGGCCTAACAGCTACAGATCATGCCTGTTTCTGTTACATGTCTCACAACTGGTGTTTTGACACTCATTCTGTGGAGTGTATTATTGCACAGTTTGCTTCCTGTGGTCAAAACAAAGACCTCATATGACATGTTGCTTTTGCACCAGTGCGGGAGGGTAGGCAGCTCTGCGCAAAATAGAGAGCCGAGAAGGGAGGCAGCAGTGAGCTACACCTCACCTCTGTTTGCGCAGCCCCTCAGAACCTGGATGGAGAGAGGAGCCGCATAAAGTATGCCTGCTACTTTCTGTAGCCTATGCCACCAATTTTCCATCTCAAGATACACAGGATATGATATAGTGTGTGTTATGCCATTCTCCAAGATGAGCACTTCAAAGGACAATATTTTAGAAAAGACTTAGGAATTAGGGGCACCTTTAAATTGGGCAACCCCGGCCCAGATGTTTTCTTTATTTGAATCCACAACAAATCACTTGGTTCATTATCTGCGTCCGCTGCCGTTCACCTCGCCGCACTTCACTGTTTTGCACATACGTCTTTGTTGACGATGAATTAAATAATGACTGTTATATGTGGAAAAACCAAATGTTAGCGTTCCCTGAGCTACAGGAGCCTGTGCAGAGGTGCCTGCTGGTCTGTGCTGGAGGGTGCTCTTAGATCTACAGGAATAGCAGTTTTTGCTGTACTCAGTTTATCTTCGACACAAATGGAATAAAATAAATATGTGTTCCATCGATGATATCAACATTAATACCGATTAGGTTAGAATATTTTATCAGGCAGGATTTACGTTTTATATCCTTTCTATTCTCTTCATCACTCAGAAATATAATTTCAATAGCTTCCCCTGGTACATGTACATGTGTCACCAGTTAACCTGTATGTTTTTGGACTATTTTAGTTATTCGTTTTTTAATAAGTTCATAAATTAATTTATTCATTTTTAATAAATTAGCAAAAATCTTCAAAACATTTTTTTCAAGTTGTCATTATGGTGTGTTGTGTATTGAACTTAGAGGGGAAAATATTTGATTTAATCAATTAGGCCGTGACATGAAAAAGTGAGGCGCTGTTAATGCTTTGCGGATGCCCTGTTTCAAATTGCAACATGCTCGTATTGGGCGCCATTAAAGGAGCAAATGTTATATTCCCATAAACGATCTTTTTTGATCTTAAGAAAAGCATGTAATTTGTTTTTGACTCATTAAGGACAAATCTTAGATTTCTAAGTGATTTTTTGACAAGTGATTTTTTGACAGGTTTGACATTGCTTGTTCAATGGATGGAACATAAAAATATATAAAGGTGTCATTTAAATGTGGCCATTTGCAACCGACATTCTTTTTAGGTAATTGTCTGCAAACAGGTGCAAAAAGAATCTTTTTTGAACAAGCACTTAATTTAGTGTGCGCTATATAGCATCTTAGAAAATCAGGCCCATAAAGAGCTAAACTATAGGTTTGCCTTATAGCTTTGCCAAGTACACTTTTTGGAAATAATAAAAAAATAAAATCATTAACACTTTCGCGTTGATCTCGACTTCAGTAGCCTGCATTGTTTTTTAGGTCAATGGGCCTAACTTATAATAAAGTATGAGTAACTACCTGTCAAAGGTACCAATTCAACATTTTAGTTTTACTTAAATTGCTCTTAACAGCCTGGCAGGGAATGATTGTTCAGCGTGTTTGATATGAAAGTGTAGAATTAACCTATTTTAATTAAACCATGCCCCTCAAAACTCAACAGCCCTGTTCATTATTTCAATGTACCAGTGGACTCGCCAAAGTTATCACCATTGCTCAACATTCTTCTTTCAAACATTTATTTAGATTTGACTATAAAACCCAGTTAACTCAATCAGGTTGATGCTCTTGCTTGCCATGCAAGGGCATCTAAGCCATGATGAAGCAAAGTGTAAAAAGCATGTGCATTAAACTTGTAGTTTTTTTCCGTAAGTGGAAAATGGGCACCCAAATCTGTCTGTTTTGGTATTGATTGGCGTGAATGGAAAACAGCTCCATCTCAAAATTGTCAAATGCACTAAAGAAACGAAACAGTTAATATGTCAATTCAGTAACATTGCAATTAAATTCTGCCACTGCCTCTATTTTATCCTGCAGGAGTGGTTGCTACATTGTGTGCAGTACCAAGAAAAGAGGGATTTCTAGGTCTCTACAAGGGAAATGGAGCCATGATGGTGCGGATATTCCCCTATGGAGCCATCCAATTCATGGCTTTTGATAACTACAAAAGCGTATGTATTTTTGGTGTGCCAGTTTTTTGCTGTCTGAATAACACATACCTTAACATACCTTATCTTAAACAATGTAATAAGTCTGGTGACAAATGGCTATGTTTGGTCAAATGGTGCACTATTTAACCCAGCACAGTTTGGGACACAGACACAGATCTAATTACACATTAGTTACATTATGTCATCCAAAGCCACTACATGACAAGTCAAAATAAAGGTATAAGATTACAATGTAAAACATTGTAAATATGAAAAACGCACATGAGGCATGACGTCCTGCCCCCTGTTGGTTAGCTAAATGAATAGTACTGTAATGTTGCTTGCATGTGTTAACAAGAGAACTGAGTAATGTAGTGACAAAGTGAAATAGCATGCTTTTTTTCCATGGCCCGACCAACAATTCGGATATAAGTAAGAGTAAACTTTGACTTTTTCTGTGTGGCATGATTATGATTCGCCAGATTGACAAGCACACTCCCATTTTGCTTTCAAAAAAATTAAATAAAGTAAAAAGATGAATAAAGTTTTTTTTTTTTTATTTGGGATGAAGCTAGGTTGGGTTGGTGAGGTAGTTGGAGATTAGGCATTTATATATGTTTTTTGCCCCTTTCGTACAATCTTAGAATTATTATTGTTAGTTGTAGTAGTAGGATTGTGATTATTGTTATTGATTTTAGAATTATGAACAAATACAATGATTTTCAAAAACAGAAAGGAACAGATAAACAAAAAGTTGACAGTTGAAAAACCCTGTCGGTTGAATAATAACAGCCAAAACAGTTGATCTATTTATTGTGGTTTCAGTTTATTCAAAGGTAACTTAATTTTCAAATTTAAATTAGTGCTCGGGCTCTATTTGTGTTTTATGCCTTCAATAACTGTAATACCTCTGATTGCGACTGTCTTTTTTGACATGTACAAAACCAGTGCTGATGATTTTTTTTTTTCATTCTCAGTTACTTAGTAAACAGCTGGGGATCTCTGGTCACATCCACCGGCTCATGGCAGGATCTATGGCAGGTAATACTTTTTGTTCAATAGGTTATGGCTGGTATAACAGGCTCTAGTTGAAAAAGGACAATTTCAGTTAAATAACTAACTTTGTTCAAACCTTAAGCAATCCGAGAAACTATACTAATTCGCTGGATAATTACCAAGTACCTGTACCAAGTTCCAAATGTCCGATGTATCTTGTACTCAGTGACACATTTTGAACTGCCTCCGCTTTTTTATACATTTTCTACATCACATGGAACATCCTTATGTTGATCAACAGTACCAGGTAGTCCAAGGAACCCAAAACGTATATTTTGTGCCTTTGTTGCCTCAACTTTACCTACTATATCTTAGGTATGACTGCCGTTATTTGCACCTACCCTCTGGATGTGATCCGTGCCAGGTTGGCCT
Source organism: Galaxias rostratus (assembly GCA_036024795.1). Classification (NCBI taxonomy): domain Eukaryota; kingdom Metazoa; phylum Chordata; class Actinopteri; order Galaxiiformes; family Galaxiidae; genus Galaxias; species Galaxias rostratus. The sequence continues at coordinate 9,773 of JAVQJS010057321.1, read as the reverse complement.
TCCAGGTGACTGGACACCATCGATACACTGGTATCGGCAATGCCTTCCAGACCATTTATTTGGAGGTGAATTATTAATGCGTTTGTATTAAGAATCTGTCTAATCTAAAAGATATTTACATTGTCCTGAAAAAGCAATTTTGATGTTATTTGTGCACATACATTAGACTGTTGCATTTCTTCATAATTCAAGCTCTTTCAAATTTAGTGTCATTTCCATATAAATCTAAATGAATATGGTGATTAACAATAGACAGGGCTAATTTAACATTTAGCCTCTCCTTCATCATGGGCTACCTTTGCAAACTGCACATATGCATTTACTTGGGCTACCAGGGCTTCAAAGTATGTATTTATTTCAAAACACAAGGTTGCACGTTCTGGGCAGTAATTTCTCCCTGTCAAAATGGGTTGCAGGGCTTTAATGTGAAGATTTAAGTTACTTTTAATATATAATATCAATAAAACCGGGTCTGGGCCTGTATTCCAAACACATTTTTCATAGCAAAATTCAGCTGCTTAAGATAAGCACTAGTCCCACTTGAAAACACGTTGATAATAATTTCTACAGTTGTGAATATTACTTTTTGCAGTCATGGTGTCTTTGTAAGAAGTTTAATGTGGAACTACTGCCAGTTCTTTGCTTGGCGCTTTCATTCCAAAATGGCGGCAGCGCTACTTGTGGCGGTTGTTAAAAAAGCTTTAAAGTTTTGTCTCCTTTGCTTCTATACTCTTTGATTAATATACATATCTACCACTTTAAATTGAGGCATACATATTTCCAGGAACAAATACTGTGAGGGCCACTTAGTGTTTAGTGCTTTCTCACAGCATTTTTTAATTACTATTATCTACAGTAGACTAGAAAAGAAAGATTCCCCTTTTTATACATTACTTTGATTAACCCCCTTCAGGAATTGATTCTCTGAAACATTTTGCCTTTATTTGTGTACTAACACATTTCTCTATGGCAGTTGGAGCCTCTCGACAGCTACACTTTAATACCAAGTGTGTAGAAATTGGGTCCCTGCCTTAGCAAATAATAGTTTAAGCTTCTTTTTTGGTGTAAAAGACTAAATTTCTTCTGAAATAATTTTTCTGTGTTTCTGAAGGAAGGGGGCATCCTAGGATTTTACAGAGGATTAACACCAACACTCATCGGCATGGCACCCTATGCAGGTATGTTTTATATGAATTATAAAACAAAGATTATAGATTTGATCCTGCTCCTTGATAGTTCAATATATTTTGCTTCATGATTCATGTTTTTTCATGTACACTGGATGTCATGGATATTGACAGTACCACCAATTGGGTTAGAACATATTATCCTAAACGTTTTTGGATAGAGGACTTGATAGACTTTCTCTACTTTAGACCTACATTTTTATTTTCTCCATATCCTCCAGGCTTCTCATTTTTTACCTTTGGCACCCTTAAGAGTTTGGGTCTAAAGCACTTCCCAGAGCTGCTGGGTAGACAATCCTCTGACAACCCTGAGATTCTGATTTTGAAGACCCACGTCAACTTGCTGTGTGGTGGAGTGGCTGGTGCTATTGCCCAGACCATATCGTAAGTTCTGAGGTTAGAATGTTTCCATCCATCCGCTTGGTAGGAAATGTAAAAGGACACACTTGATCATTTGGTTGTTATGAGCATATGAATATTTTTGGGGGACCGTTAATTACTGTATCAATTTACCCTATATTTTAAATATATAACCATATGTCCTAATTATTAGAAGCATTTTCAAAGGAATCAATCGGTTTTTGTTTAAATTGTTTGAAAGTGTACATCATTAAAACTGGTGTGAAAGGGTCAACCAAAAACCTGACTCGGCTGCGGCATGAAAGAGTCACGCAACTATGTTGTTATGTTCAAGTAACCTCATTGGTTCCGCATCAGTATAACACGAAAAATACAAACAGCACTTAAATTAGATTAAAGTAAATAAGTATTTGTGCCTGCCTCCTAGAATAATCGCCGCTGCACTACTACATCCCTGTGTTGGTGAACAGGGCTGAACTGAAGTGTAAACGCCACTTGGGGCTAGTTGTTACATCTGACTCCTCCCATTCATACAAATATTGTTAATTATAAGTCATATGTAGTCATTTTTAAGTTGTATGGATAATTAGACTACATAAGACAATAGACTACTGCTGATTTTAAGTTTTAATGCTTGTTCAATACTGATTATTTAAATTTTATTTAAATGGTAAATTTGAAATTTAAATAATCTTAATTAAACTCTGCAGCCACCTGCAGTCAACATGTATCAGCTGTGAGAGGTTATAGCTTGTTTAAATTAGTTAAAAGTATATTTAATGTGCATGTTTAAAATATATGTAACAAATGGGTTTACCCCAGTGTTTTTACTATCTATTCGCAACCTTATAGAGTACGTCTAAATACTATCAGCTTGTTTGATACCGTTGCTTTTATACTTAACTTTAATACCACTAGGGGGCTCGCCAAGTACCACCATTGGTACTCATAACACAGTTTGAGGAACACTATTATTCTAATAAATACATGTAATGCTACAATGGCAAAAACATCAATTGGACTGCTGTTTTTTTTAACAACTAACGTTGAAGAAAATGATCATGGGTCACCTTGACAAGGTCGGAGGTGACAGAGGCCTAAGTCGAACTGTTGTTTTAATTTATTTAGAAATCTGCTTAACCTACTTGACTGAACTAGGTCGGTTAGTTTGGTTTCTTATCCAGCTTGCTTTTTGTAGTTAGAGCAAAACATCTTATGAAATTGATATTTTAAACAGTCCCTGTCACTTCACTCACAACCGTTTCCATCTCCTTCACACACACACACACACACACACACACACACACACACACACACACACACACACACACACACACACACACACTCAAATACTATGGAAATTACTGAAATACTATGGAAAACAAATAATGTTTTCTCTTGTGTCTCTTTCCACTAGTTACCCTCTGGATGTTGCCAGGAGGAGAATGCAGCTTGGAGCTGTGCTCCCTGACTCAAACAAATGCACGTAAGTAGCAGATCGATAGCAAGAATTACACAATTATTTTTGGTTGTTTACCTGGTGTGAAGTGCCTTAAATTTAACGGTTTTAAATGTCTCGGCTGTTAGTTTTGTTCATGTTGCAAGTCTATCTTACAGTACAAGTTAGGTCCAGAGCCAACCACAGAGAGTGCACTACTACTATTACCTTTTACAATGTAATCATTTAAATATAATCATGTATTACCATATATGGTGGTATTACATATTATATAATGATGCCGACAAATAGTTTAAAACTTGGACTATGCTATGCAAAATACCAACTAGCCATGATTGAGGCTTTATTTTTTAGTTTGCACAAGGCTGACTGACGACTAACCAACTGCATTTCTGTTAAGGACCTAGTCGTGTGAAGGGTAAAGGCTAAAGAGTTTTTTACACCAAAGATACACAAAAAAACGGTTGAAACTTGCAATCACTTGCAGAAGAATGTGGTCTTTCATGACTATTAAACACTGTGAACATGAACAACTACGGCAGCAGTTTTTAAACCTTTTTTTACATGTACCCCTTGTGAAAAAAGCCCAGACCAGCACAAATTTTTTTGTAAGAGTTGTTACATTTAAAAAAAAAAGTATTATATTGCTACATACATTAATACAGTATATATCATTTTGATTAGTGCATTAACATTTTATCCAAAGTATTTAGTTAAACAGCCATATGGACTGTACTGAAAGAAACCCATCTTTGTAAAGAAAATCTACAAATGTTGTTAATAAATGTTTTAGATATGCTGGTTCAATAGTTTTTATCCAAGCAATAGGTGGGACAACATATTCAACGTTTTAAACACACAGATATGGAGGAGAGGGGGGGTCTTTGCTGAACCAGTGAGAACATATATTATCTCAAGCTCCCATGTTTTCACACAAAGTAAGCAACTTTGACTTAAGGATTATGTGGATTCTGTCAGAGAGAGAGATGTTGGGTTGGATTTTACATGCGTTTTTGTGAGGGAGGTTGCTCATGTTAGAGTACTTGCATTAAACTTTTCCTAGGGGGCAAAAGGGGTGGCGTCAGCCTTTTGTCAAGCTTGTTACATACGTGAGGTAGACCTGCCCTTTGTAGAAAAATTTGTGGAAGGAGTTCAGAAACCCTGATATTAGACTTTCTAATAACTGGACAAATTTCCTGTATTCATATATAAAGCCGCAGAACCTAGAAAAGAAAACCACAACCACCTTGAGAACCATGCAATCTACCTATTCTGCTTTAACCGAAAGATAATTTACAAACTGTTCTTTACTCATAAAATATAACAGAGGTAAAAAGGAGCTTCCTTTGTAGAGTTTGAGAGGTTGCAGAAAGGGTGTGTTCAGTGATAGAGACAAAATAGAGCAAAAAACTGGAAAACTATTCAACTATAAAGATCCTATAAGGAGATTTTTTGAGGAAGAAAATGGCAGTGTGTTGAGAACATATGAAGAGACCGAAAGAAAGAAAGAAGGAGACCCATCTAAAAGAAACACACAGATTACAAAATGCATTAGGAAATTGCAGTTCCCGCAAATACTCTACCAATTGATGATCCAGAAAAGCAAATGGAGACCAGCCCTCCAAAAAGGAAGAAGGTGGAAAATGCAGTCAGATGTGCAAGAGCAGCATCGGCTCCAGGACCTGACGGAGTACTTTGCAGACTGTAAAGGTGCAGCTGGTGTCCTACATTTCCTTTGGAAACTACTCAAGCTAGCATAGAAAAGAATAGGCTGGCTTCCCGGATTGACTACGGCAAGGCCGGTCTCTCTGGAATCCCCATCAAACTTCTATGCAAGTTCCATCTTATCTAATCACTCATCTGATCTCACCTTATCTTCACCTACAAAGCTTTTCATAACTTTCTTTCCTATCCAACCTCACAAAGGAGTGTGTACATATAATCAATACAATCCAATAGCATCAAATATTATTGTATTTGAAACAATTTCCTAACTTTAAAATTTCTCTGAGGTATTATAAAATGTCCTTAGATTTCAGTCCAGTCCTGTAAAATACAAATCAAATCAAATAAAACATGCATTTAACTGTTTTGATATCCAAATAATACTATCAGTGCCGTGCTTGGTATTTGTTAAACAGGAAATGTTACTCATTTGTTTTTTAACAGTTCCACAATTTTTTTTCCAAAAGGGTCTCTTATTTTTGTGATGATATAAATATGTAAGCAATCTTAAAGGCCTTATAAAACCTTGAAAGCAAATAGCTTTTATTTATTTATTTAGCAAATAGCTAAATTCCTCACAGTCGCTTCACTTTAGTTTATTATTAGCCAAATGAATGGCATATTATAATACTGAAAAAATAATAAAATGTTTTGTCATTCCTTTCCAGCACGCTGACAAAGACCCTGAAATATGTCTACCAGCAGTACGGCCTAAAAGCTGGACTGTATAGAGGACTGTCTTTGAACTACATTCGCTGTGTCCCTTCACAGGCTGTGGCTTTCACCACCTACGAGTTTATGAAACAGGTTCTCCACCTCAATTAGCTTCCATTATCCATATCTTCTCTACTTTAAATCAAACCTTGATGTGACTCTAAAGCGATGGTTTTCACCATTTTGAGTTTGTGAAGCAGGTTCTGCATCAAAACCAGCTTCTAGCATTAGATGTGGCGCATTTACAATGGAAAATGTTGAACCTTCAGAATGTGACACTCCTCTTGAAGCAGGTACTCTACCTCATCTGTTTTTAATACTCCCATAGCTTCTCTTGAGGCACGACTGCTGGTTTAAGTCCTTTTAATAAGTGAACTAGATATTGATGATTTGTTCTCCATTCATCTGCACAGGGTGCGACTGGGCAAAATTATCACCATCATTTCAAATTATTCTTGCCCAAAAAAACAGTACCCATACGCTTGCAGCAAAGAGCTAATCTAGGGTATTTCTTTTTAGCTTGTGATATTAAGACTTTCCACATGAATATGTATGTGTGTATAAATATGTACTTCACCTTACCTGTTGCCTGGCTTAGGCGGCCACCTTTCGCGACGGTTGCCATGAATGCAGTAGAGCATCTTTAGGTCGTGCCAATGCAGCGCTTAACATCGAAGTTGCCAGTATTTGCTACCCTTGTACATTTCCAACCATCTATGGGATGTTGTTTGTAAGCTATGTTCTGTAATCGTGCTTAAATTAAAGGTTTCACTCACTTTTTCAAGCATTTTGTGAGAAATTCATGTAAATGAATGCAATAACCTTTCAAGAGAAATGTTTTGTTGCAATGCTAATCTATTATGCCACATGTCAAAATATAATTATAAATGTAAATGCAAAATTTAAATGTGGGAAATTATATGTCAATGTTAAATATAAATCTCAATGGTAAATATAAATGTAGTACTTGAAATCTTAATATTACAGCAAATAGGACAATTGACCACACCTCAGTGTATCCCTTGTTTGCATGGAGAAGAGCTGTCTGAGCCACAGAGAGTTGCCTCAAAATTACAAATCTGGGTGAGTTCATGAATTTAATCTGGGGTAATGAAAGAGCAGTTACAACTAACATAGGGTTAGTTTAGCCAACTTTACATTATATGTGTGTCTATATGTCTATTTGGCTAGATTCAGTCTCATTCTGGTTGCCTGCCCTGTAACCTGTATTCTGCAACCAGTGTTGCTATACATTTTAATAGGGTCCATAGCCTCAAACTTGTCTTACACTGGGCAAGTGACTAAACATTTTTTTTATTCTTATTTAGGAAATGTTTGGTGCGGTTGTGTTTGCCTGGTAACATAAAAAACCATTGCTTTATTTCATATTTGAATCAGTGGCTTAGGGTAATATCCTACGCTGTAAATCTAATCTAAACGTCAACATTTCAGCCCATGTCTAGATAGGCCATAGCCTCCCAGTTATTTATTTTTTCCATCTGTTTTGATTGTATAGCAACATCTCAACTTGTTGCTTCCTCATTTTTATTTAATTTATTTTTTAAGTAAATAAATGCTTGAAACAAATATCTCTGTACAGTATACTGAATATTTGGGAAATGTTGCAAAAATGGTTCAGATTGTCCTCTCTTAAAATATTTAACAAAGAATTAACTGTTTAAACTGGTATGTCTAATTTTTATAATGATTTGATCTATTTAGAAAAAATGTTATTGTGATACTAAACTATTAGACATCCAAATTCAGGGTTTATACAGTATGCTACTTACTATTGTTAGTTGGCTCTCCCCAACCCAATCCCAAAAGGGTTAACATTTCAGTAAAAGTACTTGTCAATGTATGTACTTAGATTTAATAATAAAATTTATAGTTTGCTTCGAAATGGCTATTGAAAGATTCTATTTTATGAAAAAATTATAAACGAAGAAACATTAAGTGAAAATGTATGTTCCCAAATTTCCTGTCACTACTAAAACACAATTAGTTTTTGTCTCAACACCAAGCATGATTTTAACAATCCCCTAACATTTTAACCGAGTACTTAGACTGCAACAGGTTTAATAATAATAATAATAATTAAATTAAATTAAATTAAAAAAAAAGTAATTATGTTTATTTTTTGTGCTTTTCTCAAATCTCAAAGCGTTTTACATAAATTGGTTGTCAATTAAGTACACAGAACGAACAACAAAAGAACAAAGCTATCAAACACAACACTGTCTAACTGTGTGTAGGTTAGTATGTTGAAGTTGTTTTGTTTCATTACTTTTGAAGGAAATGTCCTCTATAATCTGGAAATCAATCAGTTAACAATGATTAAAAAAAGAAGAAGCTACATACAGTCCATCCGGAAAGTATTCATACTCCTTCACTTTTCAACGTTTTATTATGTTACAAGCTAATTCCAAAGTTCATGCAATCAACATTCTGCAAACAATAGCGCATAATGACAAAGTGAATGTTTTGCAAGTGTATTAAAAATATCATATGTATTCAAACCCTTTACTCAATACTTTGTTGAAGTACCTTTGACAGCTACTACAGTCTCAGGTCTTCTTGGGTATGATGCTAAAAGCTTGGCACACTCATTTTAGGGCCGTTTTTCTCATTATACTTTGCAGATTGTCTCAAGCTCGATAGTGGCAAATGTCGGCACGCAGCCATTTTTAGATCAAAGATGTTCAATGGGGTTCCACTCTGGGCTCTGGCTGAGCCACTCAAAGACATTCACAGACTTGTACCGAAGCCACTCCTTTTTTATCTTGGCTGTGGGCTTAGAGTCATTGGCCTCAGGTCCAGAGCGCTCTGGAGCAGGTTTTCATCAAGGATTTCTTCATACATTGTTGCATAAATTTTTTCCTTGATCGTCACCAGCCTTCCAGTTCCTGCCGCTGAAAAACACCCCCACAACATGATGCTACTACCAGCACGCTTCATTGTAAGAATGGCAAGGTAATGAGCAGTGCCTGGTTTTCTTCAGACACAACGCTTTGTATTCAGGCCAAAGAGTTCAATCTTGGTCTCATCAGAACAGAGCATTTTGTTTCTCATGGTCTGAGAGAGTCTTTTAGATGCCTTTAGGCAAATTTCATGCGGGCTGTTGTGCCTTTTACTAAGGAATGGCTTCCGTCTGGCAACCTTAGCATAAAGGCCTGATCGGTGGAGTGCTGCAGAGATGGTTGGCCTACTGTAAGATTCTCCCATCCCAACTGAGGAACACTGCTCTGTCAAGAGTGAACAGTGACCATGGATGGATGGATGGATGGATGGACAACTTGTCAAGTTGTAGAAACGTCACAGGGATGATTTGTTGAAACGGGATGCACCTGAGCTCAATTTTGAGTGCCACAGCTTATGGTGTTAATATTTATGTACGAGATATATATATTTGCAAGGGGCAGCACGGTGGCTGGTGCGATGGACTGGGCCAGGGTGTACCCCGCCTCTCGCCCAAAGTTGGCTGGGATAGGCTCCAGCTCTCCCGTGACCCTGCATAGGATAAGCGGTTCTGATAATGGATGGATTCATTTGCAAAAAAAATACGGTATTGTATGTAGAATGTTGTGATATTGTATTTATTTAATCCATTTTGGAATTAGGCTGTTATATAATAACATATGGAAAAAGTGAAGGGGAATGAATACTTTCTGAGTGCACTGTATGTTGATTTTATTAGTGTGTATCACTCCAAAGGCCTCTTTATTATTGAAATCTGTTTTCATGTCTTGGCCATGTACTGCAATTGAACAGAATATTTTATATAGTTTGTTTATAGTAGTTTGTCATCAAAAACAATATTGCTTGTTTTAAATAATTTAATTGCCATTGTTCTTTTTTGTTATGTTAATTGTTTCTTTTTTTGTGTGCTTGCATTATTGTTTATTGTAATATTTTTTTTAAGTTTATGGTGTGATATGGAATGTAATTTTTTATTTACTTTTTGACCATGGTTTTAAAGTGGGTATTGAGAATTGTGTTATTTCACTGATATTGGTATTTACTACTTTATTTTTTTGTATCGTGGCGTAATGCAAACATCAATATTCCTGACATGTAGAGGCTAGCATTTTAGTTTTATAATTAAATTAACTTAAATTTGTCTGAACCGAAACAATTACCACCAGAAAAAACAATCTGTTTTGGTAGTGACATAATGCAAAAATGTATTTGATTGTGAGAGTTGCACTTTGAAGATGGCGGATGTTGGCGCACACTAGCTGCCGCTACGTCTCTGAAATTTTGCCTTTTATTGGATCTACAAAGAATCGTTTTCTACTTTTAACTCTGAAAAGAAATATCGTGTTGTT